>JARPRG010000565.1:65964-89890 GCA_031001745.1 Hartigia nigra | reverse complement strand
GAGAGAGAGAGAGAGTAGTAGATTAGCATAAGTTCAATACACAATACTAAACTCAATTCAGGATGACTTGTTGCCGAAGAGTAAAATTAAATTCCTGATTCTCGAGGGGCCTTGCAATGACTCTTTACAATGAAGAAAAGAAAAAAATGAGATAATCCGGCAACAGAAGAGACAAAAAAACGAGATCATTACGCGAATTACGAAGTGAGTCATTACATATCTAAAATACATATACGTACAAACGTTTCTTCTTTGCACGAAAGTCTATAAAAATGATTATTTAATCGGCTGACGATACGATCAGCAGGTCCCTGTAGAGCGAAACATAAGACTGTATTCGTTACTCCTGGGGTATTTCTGATGAAGCACAGAAATTCGTACTCCTTGCCAAGTGCCACAAGTCCCCGTATAACGTGTTTCTCGTATTGTTTAAAGAAGACTTTGATTACAATGAAACTCTATTGATTCTGTGTACGACGTTCACCGATGATATTCTCCAGCTTCCTGGTGACGAATGGAGTGGTTATACTTTTCTTTGCAGGAGAATGCTCTACCGAAGTCATTTCGATATCCGTGTCATCAGACAATAATCTTTTGCCAACAGATTTCTTAGCGTCGACGGAAATCATCATCTGGTTGATAGCCTCTAGATCCTGAAAGAAAGATTAAATATGATCAATGCTCGAGTATATAAGAATTACTATTGAAAAGTCTTTTTGTTATTACTTTGGCAGGACTGCGACCTAGGGAATAACTCAGCTGTGGTGCTGGCGATGCTGTGATTGCTGTGGGATCTAGAGTCCTGGTGGTTACACTGTTCGTGACACGTCTAACTGGAGACCTAGCACTAGGTTTAGATTGCGGTAATGGACTGAGAGTTAAGTTCATGACACCACCCCGAGACCAACCAAGTTTGTTTGCAACTTCTTTAACCTGTGGCACGTAGACAGTGTTGTAGAATTTAATGAGATCGCCACGAGTCTCGGGTCCGAAATTACGCGATGTGCCAGCCATATTAGTAGGAGTTGGTGGTGCGATATTGTTTCTCTGATCCGTTGAGGCTTCATTGTTTCTAGTTCTGTCCGATTCGCTGTTACCATTTGTTTCATTCTTATCAATAAGAACTGATCTGTAAATATGAGACTCAGCCTGGGGCTGAAACCGATAGCAGCGCATAATCTCCGTGAATGTATTTCTCTCCATCTTCGCGAGTTTACATATCACGTAAACAGCGCACATGAGAATCTGATCCAAGTGCCGATCCTTCATAAGTTGAGTACGATCCTTAATAGAGTACTCGAAAATCGTCCATATCTTTTTCTTCATCTCCTCGTCGACTATATCCAGAGACTTGCACAAATCCTGCATACGTATGCTGGATAGATTATAAAATTTTCTGAAAAAGAGCGCCAAAGAGCCCGTTCGTCGTGGCTTCGCTGGTTCTCTGTTCATTATGCTTGACTGGATTGGCGTGGTGCCACCTTGTGGCGTTGACGTCTTTGGAATGGCAATCTGGTGCTCTGGTACTGTTAAAAGTATTCTTTGATTACCGTCGATCGTTACGACTTTTGGAGACAAAACACTTTGCCCTCCTACTCGTAAGACACTCTGCCCACTGATTCTACTATCAGGAAACAGTCGTTTCTTAGCGACACCCGAAGCAGCTACAGGAGACTGAAATCTGATAAGAATTTACGTTGAACCTCAAATTTTTTTCCAAATTTTTCTTGTCTTAATAACAAACGGAACAAACCTTTCAGAAGCTGATGATATTGGACTTTGCTGAACGTCATGCTGAGTCCCACGGTCCAGTGCGAGTCTTCTTAAAGCAGGTTGACCTGGTGTGTTGGGATCAAAAGTGTCTGCGTTACCCGATAAAGTAACTTCTTCGTTGCTCGGCACGCCACCTTCTTCGTTCCCTATAGCAGCCCACAAAGGACTCTCGCTTCGCCAAGCGAGTGACTCTAAAATCTTCTCCTCAATATGATTCAGGTGTTTCACTACGTCGCGCGACAGTCCTTCCTCGTCCCTGACAATAATTTCTATAACCTTATAGAAATAATAGGCTTCCAAATTTAAGGCTGTCAGAATCCACGGGAACACCCTGTCGCTGTTATAAGAGTAGATCACTATTTCCAGGCAACAGGCGAAAAGGCACCGATGAAATATTTCGCTTGAAAGCAAATTCTGAAAGTAACAGAAGATTGATATAACATCAATAACATCTATTGTCATTTTTTTTTTTCAATTCTTTATCATTTCCATCACTTACTATGATATCGCAATTAGGCTTTCTACGCTTTTCATCATTTAAAATCATCTCCAGAAGTTTATAGTACAGAGTTTGTCCCAGGTGAAGGCGTTTCTTTCCGAAATTTAAATTTGACGCTTCGTTCCCTTCGGTATTTAAAGTATAATTAGCACAAAATTGTTCACCAATCTCCCTCACTCTGGTTTCAACCACCGTTCTAATATCCTGAGTGCAACTGTTAAACATTTCTATAAGACTTTCACTCGGGGCGGCTTGTCGACCAGCTAATAAAGCCTGCAAGCGACTAACACTCTGCGTTGCAGTGGACACTGGTGTCACATTGGACAGGTCTTTCTTCCTAAGGTATTTCCGTCCGGTTAAAGGTGTTGGTGGCGTTAAATGTTGCATCTGCTATATAGTAATATAAAAAAAAACAATATTACACTTTTATATAATCTAATTATCATATAAAAAAGCAGATTTTAATTTTTTTTATTAAATAATTAATACACTCGTTACACGATATTTAGTCATATAAAAAAAATTTCAAACTGCATATTTAGTTGACCCAGTATATTAAAGTTAATTAAATGCGCATAGTCTTAACAAAAATTCTTGGGCATAAGAGGGAAGCTATTTACTATTAGAAATGATGCCCCGTAACGAAGCATTAAAAAATCTGTAGACTATCAAAAAAGGATCAAGACTAATGTAATTAATTAATTAATTAAGATACTCACGCCACCGTACTGTTCCCTCTTGACCTGAAATTGTTCATGAAGATCACCGACGTTAATAGCATCCGTAGGCGATCCAATATTATCCTTAGCATCAGCACCTGAAACCGAGAGAATACTTATTAAAAATTATTTAATAACAAATCTTCAACAATCCCATTGCTGCTTACGATATATCCGAGCATTGAAATACGATATAAAATATCTATGTACTGTTCACAGAAATCCGTGTCGACGAAATCTATTAATCATCATACATCGATGAAAGTGAGTCTATCGCTTCTATTCTCTACACTGCCATTAAAACCCACCTTTCAATGTCATATGTCTTGGAAGTTTAGCGCGATAAGCAATCTCTCCGCCGACTATTTCCAAGCTCGACATTCCATTCATCCTGACTCGTCTCCACTCAGCTGCAAATCACAGCCACGACAAAGCGGACAGAAACGGGTTAACAGCCAGAAGTGTAAATGATTAAGAGAATACATGAGTGCAGATGGATGCAACAGATTTTAATTGAATTAGACAAATACACGCAGATGCATGATAATATGTAGATGTATAAATATGATAATTTAACAGGTGGCTACGTATATGCATTTGTAATTCACAGTTCACCTGCGTGTAAATAACATGCAAGGGGGGTTGATGCTTAAGACCAGGTGCAAGTAGGAACGCATAAGGGGATCTGCTGGTTTATGGAACAAGTGTGCTTTAGAGCTATCTATGATCAGCTGTTATTAAAAGCCGTGCTATATATTAAAGAAGGTCAAAGCATGCTTTTTCTTTTTTTAAAGAGTGCATTTTTTCACACTTAATACAAAGTTGTACGGTAGAACTCCGATTAACCGGGGAGGAGCTCGGGTCCGAAGATTCGTCGGATAATTAAAACCCAGGTTGATCCGAATTAAATGTAGCTTATGATTCTGACTAGTTAAATTCTAATTTAATACGTAGGAACTATTGCCCGGTCGTGCGGTGCTTGTTGCACAAGAGAGGCACACGATTAATCCGCTCCCCGGGTAACCACGTTTAATTAGGGTTCTACTGTACTAGAATACAAAGTTCAAACTTCCTTCTGTGGCTTGGTATCGATGCAACTGATCCATGAAAATACTTATTCAGTGAAATACATACGAATAAAGCTGATTACTTGATTAATATCTTGTTTATCGATCCAAATATATTTGAAACTTGTCTATTTTTTCGAAATATATTATTATTCTTACCCAAAAAAATTCGTTCATCGAAGTCTCCCACGCTTAGTACGTGCTGCTCGTATGCCTTGTTTACAGCCTTGTTGTTACCGTCGAAGTAGAGAGCTTCTAAAATCCCTGAGGAGGTTGACTGATCGCCCCGTAAAATTCTCTCGTTGAATAACTTATTTATGTGGTTCTTCAATGTGTATTCTTTGATACCTTTTGCCTCGATAACTAAGGCGTCATGACGTTCGCAAAGAAGATTAACAATGCAGTTTGGTGATCTTGGTGGAATATAATGATCGTCATTGAAGTTCGGTGGCAATCCTAGATACAAATAATATTAAGATAGGATATAGTGTACCGAACAATTTTACTGAAGATAAAACATTGATAGGAATTACTTACCAGGGAACATTGGATTAAGGAGATCTTTTCTGTTTGCTAGCAATGCATTGCTGTAGATAAAATCACAAGTGACAATAAGTAAGTGATAAGAATTAACGAGATCATCAGAGATGTCTGGGAAAGCTCCTTTGATGCAAATAAAAAGGGTCCAACAAAATTCAAAGACTCTGGATGGTGTACATGGTAGAGTCTTGTGTCGCCTTGATCTTGGTGGACGCGATACGTCGTCCGCTGGGTCTTTAAAAATGTCAGTGAAAATTGGCTGATACTTCTTGAATATCACCATAGAGACAGCAAAGTTCCTCTCGAGCTTCTCTATTTTAGAACGAAAATCCTGCGGCATGTTGGCCATGTCTGCCCATGATTTACTTTTCGTGAAGAACTGCATCAAGGACAGATTGCACAGACGCAAAAGGCGCGTGAGGGAGACACAGTTGCCTTCTACGTTCGCACCAGTTCTTCCAACAGTTGGTATTGAGGATCTTCGACAAGCAACATACAGTGCACATCCTATCCAATGAAGTTGATCACCCTAAAAATATATAAAAATCTTCTATGTAACATCCAATAATATTTCTCGAATTTATTACAACTTTTATCATTTCTTAGAAAAGCATAATATTCAATTTATTAAATTCAGAATAAAATATAAATGATAAATTGGATCATCCCATAATCATACAGTAAAAGAAATTCATTCTGAATTTCATAGACTATAAAAAAATACAATTTTCTATGACTTCTAATGAACTATATATAATCATTATTATATATATAGCTATAGCAATTGTAAAAAGGCTGTGATTTTCTTTTTATATCGTAACAAAATGCCGCGCTAAATATTCAAACTTCCGAGGTCTATAATGGGTTACTTCCAAGGAAAAATTTTAGTTGTTCTCTTTACATTAAATAGGTCGAAACGTGAACATTGGATTCTTGAATATTTGGTCAAAGCAAGTGAAGAAAAGAAGATAAGACGCGGATTTAATCAGGCAAAACATTAACGAAAAATTGACTCCTGAGATTCCTTTAATAAATAACCAAGTGAAGAAGAGCTCTACGGGTCTCGCAATTATAAAATTATATGAAAAACGTTAGAGCGTTCATTCTTAATAAGAAAAGACTATGAAAATTGTTAGGAGATAGTTGTATTTCATGAAATACCTCCAAAGTGTAGTTCTGTCGAATAGTCTCATAGGACCGCCAGGCTTCAGATGCCGCAGTAGCATCCATATTTAGCTTTTGGCATAAATCCTGATGCCTGCTATACGTAGAATCTTCGACATCGTCTGACTGCCCCATTTTCCACGGAAAATATTACGGAAAATTACGAAAAATCACTGGAACACTACCACTGCCCAACTGAGGTGCGCCATACGAGAAGCCCGTAGCGCCTTGGCGGGAAACGGTCGTGCGCCATCGCCATTTCTGCCACTTGGCGGGAAATATAATGAACGACTTTACGTGAAAATATTAACCTCCTAGTTTGATATCTTGATAATTCTGACAAAATTTTACAACTTTATACGTATTCTTTATATAATCATTATAATAGCTAAATTCGTATAATATGTCTAAAGAATTTGGGACTACTTTTTCATGCGCACCAGTGTTGTAATCTGTACAGTGAATCTATTGCGCAGCAGCGAACCAAATTCATTATATTTTCACTCACGCCTCAGTAATATTCAAAGATGGATTTAGACGATGGATTTTATCTGTTTTAAACTTATTTTTTGGCAGTTTATCTCTCACGAATGCTTTATTGAGATGCTGTGAGTGATTTCCCGCCTCGTGATCACTATCCCCATCCAGTATGCTATTATGATCCAATCCGCATGACAGGCCAATGCATTAGTGTTATTAGTGTATTATCATTCTTAAACATTCTTAAATGATACATCAATGTACGTTTATTTCGTTACTAAAATAGACATTAATGTCTTACGAATGAGTAAGAAAATATTTTGTATGAACATGTATGATTATTTCATTCAGTTTTTACAGCTTCGTCTTTAACTGTTTTTACCACTTGTCACGTATCGTAAGGTTTCTAAAAGTTTGAAGATATATACTGTACCATTCATAACCTCAAAAAAAAACTAGTATTGGTTACGTTAAATAAACGTAATTTGCGATCATGGAATGTTAATTTGTAATTAATTTACTAAAAAATCGTTTAATATCCATTGCTGGCTTCAGCTTTATGATGTCTTTTATACAATATCGGTATATTCATTGTAGTTCCATAAATTTGAAAAATTATTTTACTAGACAAAGTAGATTTATCAAAGGTATGTTAGGCGGTGATCAGTCTAAAAGGTAATAATAATTGTTTATATACATATATTAAATCCATTGATCTATACAGTTTTAATGTATTTCAAATATATTGGATAATCGCTAGATAGCTGTGATATTTTAGGAAATGGTACAAGGAAACTGACGCAGCTTCTTTACCAAGTAATTTCGTATCGAAAAAACCTGAGGTTCAGTATAACAGCCGCAGAATGAATGTCTTCAATAAACTATTCATGGAACATATAACGGATTTGATGTCCACTGGTGAAGTTGCGTCTAAATTGGTTGGCAAAGGAATTGAAATATCACAAGTAAAAGTAACACCAAGATTTGATTATCTTCGAGTATACTGGATTGCTAAGGCTAATGAAAAGAATGATGATGAAATAGAGCAACTTTTACATTCATCAGCTGGTCACATAAGACACGAATTGACTCAGCTTCGTGTAGTGGGCATAGTTCCAGTGATAACATTTGTGAAAGACAAGAGATTCTCTTATCTAGCGGAAGTTGAAAGCAAATTAGCCATAGCAGATTTTGGCGATGATTTCACACCTACCTCAACTATATTCAAACCAACTCAGGAACCTATATTGCATTCTAAATTGCCACCGGACATTCATACTAAACTCAAAGAAATTGAAACATCTGAAGAAGACAAGGAGAATGAGTTTGTTATAGACCTACCGCCAATGCGATGTGATGTTTTTGGATTAAACCAATCTAATATTATGACGAAAGTGAGTAGTATTGTACCTGTAATACTGTAATAATTTATAACAAAAGAGATGCTATGGAACTCATATTATTTTAGATCCAGAAATCAATGAAAAAGTCACATGAAGCTGTTCAAAATCGACTGAACTCACAGCTAACTGATCCATTTGCATCAAAATCCAAGAGTTCGTTTGAGGTAACTGAATATTTGACTGCCAAAGAAGAGAAAGAGGCGTTTTCGAAATTTTTGGTCAAGCGCATAATTGATGAAAAACATCGAAAATATAGGCAGGATTTGAAAAATAATCTTAAAAATTTAGATGACATCGATATAGACAATTCTGAAGAAAGCGATGTAGATGAATTATATAATGTTAATGACGACGATGACTTTGATGATATAGAATTAGAAAAGTTGAAATAAAGTTTCAAGGAAGACCTGACTGAAGAGTAATATTTTATTGTCTTGTGTAAATATAATAATACATATTAATGATTTGACTTATGTATAGATATTATTAATAGTAATAATTTAAGAGGTCGGTACTATGTCACATTGTACATTTATACAGTTCATTAATTACCTAAGCTCTGAAAAATAAATCTTAGAAAGAAGCTTGAAAACGAAACGCTTTCAAATGTTTCACTTTGAATTCTGCTTTAAATATAGCCAACATTCTGACATTACATACAATAATATAAACTGGAAGTATCCATGGTAAGTTTGGACTATGTTATATGTGCATTTTTTTAATTTTCTAGTAACTTATCGAATTTTAATGATAGTCGGTTGTATCGTGCAACGGATTAATAAGAATAAAAGAAAAATCAAAAGGTATTAGGTAAGACAACACTCGAATTTAATCTTATTTAATTTATAATTTTTAATCTGCAAAAGCTGTTTTATGTCCTGAACTGAACATTTCTTCGTTTGTAATTGCCGATCATCTTTCTATCACAGAAAACACAGATTCCAAGAGAACATATTTAAACGACTAAAATAAAAAGGGAAATTTATAACAAAAAAAAAAAAAAAAAAAAAGTAGAACCTTTCTTTTTCATTGAAACATTGTCATTCATCATCCAGTTTCGTTTTTAAACTTTGCTTTTGTTCGCTAAGTTCTTTTGAAATTCTTGTAGGACATACATCATATCGTTCAAAGAACTTACCGCTTACTTCCCCATCGAACATTTGACCATAAATCGTGAATTAGCAGTAGGCATTTTGAAAAATTTCTGTTTCTCTCAAAAATACTCTTTTGCTAAGCTCTCTTTCGCTTTTTATAAAATTAATTATTCGTATTCGGTTGCCTTAATTCTACAACCGATTAATCAGCGCATTGAGATATATACTCACTTTACGATTGTGTTCAACACAAGCAGCGATAAAGGAACAAGAGCATTTCACTGATCATTTGATCGTAAATCTTGGAACCGTTATCAAAAATTTGACGAATCGAATGTATTTGCTACCTTAGCCTCGCTTCGCCGAGATACAGTCTATGAATTGCTAACCAAACACGAAATTATAGAGCCGCCACACGCAACACTGTAACGTTCGAATTCAGAAATCAAAGTAACTACTACTTCATCAGCAAGATCTCGGTCGCGATGTATCTATTCCTTGTTCATTGATACCTCTTGATTCATCTTCATCCTCCGGCTGTACCGATTTACTCTCCGCGATGCTTTTCTGCGATGGGCGAATATTAAGGGACGTTAGATTTGATATGGAATCGCTCAAAGTACACGCGTCCACTACGTGTTTGTTAAACGTGTCACTTTTATCAGCATAAACGTGATGTCCCGCACCCGTAATCACCTAAAATAAAAGAATATAATGACGATAAGACCGTAGTATAATATTTTCGATCGGTAAGGATTCATACAAGTATATTTTTATTTTATTTACTCTAATCAATCTAATGATAAGGATAAGATTGATAACGTAAAGCACGTGCTTCGCACATACGCAAATATTGATATTTGTGGTTGTGGCGAATTAAAAATGTAATAGTAATAAATTTAGTAAATGCTAAAATTCTGGTTAAATTCTGAATCCACCTAATGTAAGTATCCTTTAGGAGGTTCATTGAAACTTTCTGTGGAAGTTTTCAATTATTTTGCAGGAATTACCTGTACATGAACGTATGAAGATGATCTGGTTTGCTTTATCGTCTCACCGGCTGTATTATCTACCCACGATCGACTACCATATAATAAAGTTATTGGAATGTCCGGACTTAATTTGTCCATCCTCTTAACGATGGGATTTTTGGCCCAGCCGAAACCTTGCATCATTGCGTGAAATGCACTTTCGCCCCTACATGAACATACAAAAAAAATCGTGCACTCGCTTCCGATGCGTTTAATACATTTTCAATAAGACAGGATTATTTGTTAATAAACTTACGATGGGGTTTGTGCATTACACTGATGTATATACTGAGAAATTATGCTCACATCGTCCTTTAGTAAAGGAGTGAATTTTTTAACAATGTCTGGTCGTGTTGTTTCTATCAGCCATTGTCCTAATGAATCAATGAAGAATCTTTGTTATTTATTAAAAAATTTAGTTTGCATTGGTATCATCAATAAATTGTTTAAACTACTGACCAAATGGTCCAGCTACTCTTACTGCCCATAAAGGATTCAGAGGTTGGACCATGTACGCAATGGCCTTTACCCAGAGTGGAATATGCACCCTCGATACTGCATCTGTTGGTTTCTCTGGAAAACCCCATGGGTCTGCTAGTATAAGATGTTTTACTCTTTCCGGGTATTGTATGGCATAAGAAGCAGCAAGAAAACCTCCCATGGAGTGACCAAGTAATACGAATTTTTCTAATTGCATTTCTCGTCGCCATTCTTCGACAGATTGGACTAACTGGTTTTCAGCATCCTGGGCTTCGCTGCTAAATACTGGGCGACTGCTTCTGCCAAAGCCTGTATAACGAGCAAAGGCAAACCTGTTTATCTAATCACATATTGTCATTTCTGGATGGATATCGACTGTTATTGTTATTGCTACATTTTACTAGTAGATATCAGTAGTTGCGTCAAGAATTATGTAGAGGAAAAAGCATTCATTCTGAGATACGTAAACAGGACTCCTAAAGTTGTCAACAACAATCAGTGACGAACATTGCGTTTTGAAATTTCGCATGTACGTCGCAGGAGGTATCGACTCTAGAAAGATGTTATTGTTTTGTTAAAAGTAGAGCAAATGTATTGAGAATCAATGAACCATTAAGAAGTAATCTACATATATAATAGTCACCTAAAATAAAAGAGTGACATATACAATGGAACATTTTTATTGTACAGCGTACTTGTCATCGAGCTTTCTTTCAGGCATTGTGAGACAAAGACTAGTAAAGTTTATGATCTTAGTAAATGAGACCATCGGTGCTGGCACAAAGATGGATAAAGTGACTACATATGTAAACAGATAAAAAGAAATTTATGACTCAATATAATGCATAGATTTATAGTAAGGAACTCTATTGAAATTTTGCATGCTATTGTGCAATATGCAGTATGCAGGAGGATATCAATGACAATCAAATAAGTTCAAATATTTACCAAGAATGTCAATCGCATAGACTGGTCTTTGCGATGCAAGAGTATCTAAATTTAAGCACCATAATGCTACTCCAGCACCTAAACCATGTAGTAAAACAATTGGTGTCTTTGGAGATTCTTCGTTCAAGGATATGGTCCATATTTTATCCGCAGTACCCACCACTGGTCCGATATCCACATACCAACCACGATAAGCTGTTTTTAAACCTATAAAAATAAAGGTTTGTATATTAAATAATATTTATTTCCTGTAAACAGTTTTTGTCATATTCGTTATCCTATTGAATATTATATATGTTATACATGGTGTTCAAGATATTTCGTTTAGATACATTTGCAATCTTCATATCTTCTTAACCAACTTGAGCATTACCCTAAGTATACTCGGGAGAAGTACTATTGAAATACTATGAAATAGAATCACGAGAGAGCTAAAAAAAATATATCAACGATTATCAATCCTTAATACAACTGTTCTTTCATAATTATATTAACTCGGCACAAGGTGGTAGAAAATATCTGAATAAACTTTTGTATGACAATAACTTACAAGATAGAATTTTCTTCTCAGCTGCTCGTAACATTGTTGACGACGATACAGACCAACTAAACCATCCCCAAATCCAGCTGTTAACATAAGACGATATACTATTTTTAGCATATCCTTACATAATTTGTATAATAAAATTACGAAAGTTTAAGTATACAATATCAAACGACAGGTGGAATCGAAGCGACACATATTCACCTAAGACTCGATAAGAAAATTTGGAAATACAAAATGATATAACGAAAATATAACGAACCTAGATTACGATAAGATGAATGAAACTTGAATAAAAATACATGAAAATGCGTAAAATCTTAAGAACGCATACGATCTAACAAATGTTTATATTCTTTTATTAAAAATTGATAAAGATATTATTAATGTTTTTAGCAAATTATCACCTGACGACACTACTCATTGTATTAATTCATCGATAGAAGAAATTTTTAACTAAAAAGTTCTGACAACACAAGACACAAGCGTTACTTATGAAGTATCATTATGTTTATTACGTGACTGGTGTCATTATTTATAAATAGAAGACACGAGTAATAGCGAAGAAAAGAGGCGCAAATTTTACGCATGCAATTTCCAAACAACGTGTGTTTGACAGATCACAATTGTTGAATATTAAATGATAAAAGATCTTCGTTACCTCTTCGACTGGACAACTTCATTATCTGCCATTAGTTTTATCTTTTGATTTTCTCTATATTCTTTTTTTCCTTTCTTCACTGTCAATTCTGGTAAATACGAAAAATACAACCCTGACTTGCGTATACGTTGACTGATCTATGTCTTCTGATGTCGTCTGCTTGGGAACCACAAATGCGTAGCTATTATGAGTAAGATCAGCTGATCATCCGGATTATAACGTTAAGCATATCATGGTGCAAAGGACGATGATAAAATCGCATTTATTTTTTCCTTTTTCTTTCCTGTAGAATGAATATCATTTTTATCGATAAAATCGCAATGATAAGTTCTACGCAGTGGATGGATGATCTGTGTTATCTTATAGTCGCATCCTAAATATGAAAGCAGCGTTATTCACTAAATGGCTCTTTTCTTGAGCACTGAATAAGTTTATCCTCCGTTATAAAGCAGTATAAAGGTACTTTATTCTATGGAAATATTTACTGGTTAAAGTTATCGGGGAAATTATCCGGAGGTAAAGAAACTGGCTATAAGCGCATATTCCGTAATGGAACTGAATAATGGAAGAACGATTTAGGTTATTGAATTTCAGCGAATGGCATGAGCTAATTTTGGGACCGCGACAAAAATCCGTCGATGCTATTGCCTGAAATTTAGTAACTGCAACCGTGATTCGTTTTAGAAAATATTAACCAATCACTTGTAAAGTTTAAAAAGCATACACGAATGTGATTAGTTATTCATTTTCAAATCTTGCGGATGGAAATGTAGTCGATACAATTTTTAACCAACCTTCGCTATTCGCTGGCTCCAGCGGAACTAGACATGACAAATGATATAGCTTTGCTTTTATAAGTAGCTGCTGCCATCTGCTTTTAGCTTGCCCAGCAAAAGACGTTTCGAAGTCGATAATAAAGGTACTCTCACAATTTCGTCGGATGTATTCGTCAAAATATTCTTATGAAGGATTCTATTATTTTAGGCATATGATTCCATGTGTGCATACGACTCGCACGACTGAAAGGGTTCCTTATGATAATTTAAGATGATTTTTTTAATTATGTACGTACAAGAATCATTTATTGTTATACGGATGAAATTGGGTATATTGTTAAATGCATAGTCAAATAATGCTTTGCTAAAGCGGACGCGAAAGGATAATATATTTTGTAAATTCTCATTAAGTGAAAATGAGTGAATCTGATGATGAGAACTATGTTACATTTGGAACTGGTTTAGAGCTCCTGGATGAGGGTAAGTACGAAAGAACGTTTTTTTTTTCTATATTTTCTTTCAAGAAGTATATTTCTAAATTGTTATTGTAAAAATGTTTGCATTTAATAATCAGTTTCAAATACGTTTCATGGAATACACTGTACATTGTTGGATTTGTTTGTCGTCAGAAAATCTACCAAGGAAAAAACCAGTGACTCTCGAAGATCAATATGCATGTGACTCACAAGGTAGACGTCGTTTCCACGGTGCCTTTACTGGTGGATTTTCTGCGGGTTATTTTAATAGCGTCGGTACTCGTGATGGCTGGAGACCGCAACAGTTTAAATCGTCTCGGAGTAGTAAAGCGGGAAGTGTCAGTCAGCGACCAGAGGATTTTATGGATGAAGAAGATACTGGAGAATTTGGTATTGCTCCGATGGGAATTAGATCTACCAGTGATTATACAGATCATGGAAAAAGAGGTACGAAACGCGAGAGGCTTAGACAAGATCCAAGTGGAGTAATACCTGGTGTACCGGTATTAAAAGAACTTCTAAAACCTGTAAAGTATGTTCTAATCAATATGCTTTATTTTGTAACGATTCAGTACATATATTTATGTAGATATTGATTCTCGATTCTATAGAGAAACTGTTGGTGTTACGTTACTGAAAAAGATGGGCTGGAAACCAGGACAGGGTGTAGGTCCTCGGGTTACTAAGAAAGAGAAGATAAAAATATCACAGCAAAATAGAGCGGCAAAAGTTTATGGTTGTTCTCTACCAATGCAGCAGGAAGAGACGATCGAAAATGAATCTGATGCATCGGACGATGAGCATGTAGATATAACATTTGCTCCAGATGATTACGAACCATTCAGGTATGTCTTACCTGACCAATAACCTTAATAAATAAGATAAAAAATAGAATGAACAAAATGCATTATGCTTCTTTATAATTCTTTTATTGCAGACTCAATCCAAAAGACAATTCTTTTGGTATCGGATACACTGGATTGGACAGACGACCAGTACTTTCTGGTCATGTAAATCTTTTTGAGACGCCAGCATTTAATATGCAAGATAAAGATAAGAAACTTTCGATACGTGGACAAGCATTTGGAGTTGGTGCTTTTGAAGTCGACGACGAAGATATCTACGCACGGGATGACATGTCTCGTTATGATTTTGCCTTAGGACCAGAACGTAAAACAAAATCCCGATGGTCCCAGAAAGAAGATGATCCAAGTACCTCGGAAGAGGGATGCATAGAAGGTTTCGTCCGTGGAAAAAATCGTGTAGAAGATAAAAAAATATTCAAACCTCCAGAACTTCCACCAGATTTCAAACCTATACACGTCATTAGAAAAAGCAGATTTTACCCTCCCATAGAACCAATTTTCAATTACGAAAATGCTAAGCAAAAGGGTCTTGCAAGACATGAGTTGAATGCCGAAGATAGATTTAAAATCATGAATGACGCTCCTGTTAAACCGTCGACACCACGTAGTGACAAACAAGAAGAAACTCGGTCAATTCCAGGATCTAGAAATGCCTCTGTCGCAGCTAATATTATTTCTAGAACATTAAATCTACAAGGACGTGAACATAATGAACAAGAGGAAAAAAGACAAGAAACTCAAGAGTCAAAAGGAAAAGTATCGTGGCTAGAAAAATTGACTGCTAAGAATTTTGTAAAGGGTGGTGTCGTTGGTACAGATCCGAATTTAATAGGGACATTGACAAATTCTAAAGATTTTCAAAATTTATCCTCGGGCAATATTTTAGAAGTCTCTAGCGATACTCCTTCTAACGCCTCAGGTATCCAATCGGTTCGGCCCTTCTTAGCTGATCTTGAGAAACAAAAACGATTCGAGCAGTTCATAATATTTTCTCAAAATGATGAGAAGGAAAAACTTGCTTCTGTACAGCCACTTTCGATGACAGAATGGGAACGTGATAATGAACTGATTGAGTTTGAACAAGCATTACGATTATTCGTACCGCCAGTCTCTACTGGTATTAAATTTGTTAGCTGTGATTTGGAAAATTCTAGCTTTGCTACAACGAAACAAGAAATTAACGGAAAAGAAAAAACTAAAGATAAACCCAAGATAATTCGCACGAGAATGGAATGGCAGCCTGCGCACATCGTTTGCAAAAGATTCAACATACCTGAGCCGAGAGTCGGTTGTGCAAAACCTGAATCGGATAAGAGAATTGGTAAATTTTCAGTATTTAATTGTCTAGACGTTTCAGGAAATTCCGAAAAGTTTGAAGCAGCCACAAGAACGACTGAAAAAGAAGAACGTCAAGTTGGATTAGACCAAGAAAGAACGGAGAAAAAACCTTCTTTACTTTTGGAACAGAAAGCAGACACTCGTTTGAATATTTGCACCGAAGAAACTGATTCGCCAGTTTCTCAGAAGCTACGAAGATTCGAAGCAACTTACGAAAAGGTGTTTGGAAAAGAAGTACAGGATATTTTATTAACTTCGAAGTTTAATATCGATAAGCAGCAGCAAAACGCAACACAGAAATCAGACAGTAATTTCGATACAGATGATACAGGAGATCAGCAGGATACTTTCGCTGTTTCTAAAGATAAGATAGAAGAGAAAAAGGATCTTTTCAAAGCAATATTCTTGAGCAGTAGTGAAGACTCTGACACAGACATCGAGGACAATCTCGAAAGTGAGAAAGTGAAATCTGTATTGATTGGAAAAACATGTGATCAAAAAAACGTACAGCGGAATACTTCACCCGCACGCGGAATTTTTGCACAATTAGATTTCGATGAATTAATAGTACCGACTCGCAAGAAAGAGTCGAGCACTGCAGAATACGTAGAAGCTACAAATGAAGAAACAAAAGTTTCAAATACATCCAAATCTACAGACGAAAATTTAGCCGGAAAAGAAATAATGATTCTTTCGGAAGAGGCATTAGATATGTATGGACCAGCACTTCCGGAAATCTCCTCGCATCGTGAGAATTCATCTAGCAAATTGGATAGTAATATATCCCAGGTACAGAAACCAATTTTCAAAAGTATTGTCGTGCCAAAATTAAGTACGGAAACAAAATTACTGGGCGAATGGGTGGAAAAATCGAAGGTAAAGAAATCGAAGAAGGAAAAGAAGAAACATAAACACAAAGATAGAGATAAAGATAAATCAAAGCACAAAAGGAAGTCTAAGAAATCGAAGCATTAAGATAATCTTAAATTAATCAATTACGTTATTTCATAGATAAATTTAAATTACATTGTATTATATGATACGAAGATTAATAAAGTCTCTTTGAGTCCATATAACATAAATATATATACCTATATTGGTCATCGATTAAAACGGAACAAGGAACATTATTATAATTCAATTATTTATTTATACAAATGTTATAAAACATAAAAACATATCCAACGTGTTAAAAATGTTGCTTGAATTATGTGGGCCGATACGTTAGCTGCAGTCCAGTGATAATAATTACTTGAAAAATGCATATTACAATAGTTTAATGAAAACAAAACTAATATTAGAATTCTTCAGTTTAATATATAAAGCCAAATATCACTTCTAATCTTAGTCGATTGCCCAAAGCTGCTCCGTATAATCTCTGTAAATATATTTATATTTTGATATAAACAATTATGTATTCGCAGGTAATCCATACACGTAAGAAAATGGTGATGCGAGAGACTTCTCGACTAAATCTCCATTTAATAATAGTACAAGTTTCAAAAATACAAATTACTTTGTTTTGCGAATATCTCGCATGGACGGCTTTCTAAAACTTAGGCCAGCAACTTAGGTTGTGTCTCTCGAATAATTCCTGGGGCCCAATAAGGCCAATGATATAAAGAGTCAACCCTTTCCCTGGCAGTGACGGAACATTACTAAACTTATTATAATAACTTAATCGCCTAGTTGTGGATGGAGTCGTATTATTTCTATGAAAATAGATCAATCAATCTCGTCTAAGACGAGAAGATTTTGTAAATATGTATATAATATATGTATTGACTGTTTTTCAGTCTCGCAGAGGCAAAGCTTACCTGATACTAAAATTTGACATGGTGTAAATATTTAATATTATATAATATACATCGAGTAGTATACTTTGAGTTAATTAAACGATTTTAGAATATAACAATAATCAGGATCTTCTCTATGTACAGATTGCCTCCAGTGTGTACGTTTAAAATACCATAAGTATAACTATTAATAGAGTATAGACTATAAGCCTCAAAGATTATAATCTTATCCCTTTCATATTATACTTCTAGATAATATATATTCGGTCTAAATATTTATCTTTCAGGCACTCTTCATCATCTTGAATGATTTATACTTAAAATCCTTTGCCTCTGAGAGTCCAGTACAATGCCCTAATAAAATATATTAGTCAGATCAAAAAATGCAATGGGTATGTGCCCATCAGAGTCGTAAGAGATATAATATGATGAAAAATGCATCTATCGTGTATCTATACATTAGTAAAATATAGATATACATACTACAGTAAAACATTTCAATAGAGTCAAATTCACAATAACTTAAGCTTCCTCGTCAGTAAAGTTGTACGATAACGTAATGGTCTATATTCACTTTCTTATCTTCTGAATTTGTCCCACTCTTACTCACCCATAGGCAAAGTTTCAGCTGAAGCGAAACTTAAATAAAGAAGTGAGAAGTTTCGAAGTTACGTTACTGCGTGATGGCTGATCTTCCAATCGTTACGTTCTGCAGTTTTACTATATAACGTATTTAAATTCTCTTTTAACTCTGACGAAAACACAAGTGCAACGAGTAAAAGTAAAATGCAAAGTAAGTCGAAGTAATTAGATATCGATCGTAAAATCGTAGCGGGTTTGATGATATAATAATAATATAAACATTTAAAAAGAACATGAAAATGAGATCGGTAAGAAATATCATACCGAATTGACGCAAAAATTCTATGCGTTTACTTTGATTCTCCTGTTGAAGTAATGATCTATTATGTGTTAGCCGACATTGAACTCCTGTGTTTTGAAATATCTTACGACGGCGATCGTCATGGATAATATTATCAGGAATCCTGTGGGAGTAGCGAAAAGTGTTGCTCCATTATAAATATGACAGTAAGGACACTGAGAGCTACCGCATACTTCACAAATATTCAATATATAAGTTGACAACGAGTCGAATATTGTTTCGTTGAAACGTTCTGTAATAAAAACAAATTCATTATTATCGTGCAGATCGTTGAAACTATTGTTAAAAACAGTACGTACCAGGTGAATAATAATCATAAACTCTCACAGGAAGATATCTAGACATATTAGCCACTGGAAACCATCTCTCTACTGTGAAGTTGACACAAGTCTCTTCCTGATCCAGATAATCAAAGTAGAAGAGAACTTTTTTCTCCTGGAAACGTGCTCTCTGAAGATTTCGCACCTGTTTCGACAAAATATATTTGTCGAGATTTTGCTGTTGAATTATATAGCCCGTCGGAATTGTGACGTCCAGTACGGCCATTCCAGAACGTGTTGATTCGTTTACGTTGATCCAGCTATTAAAGGATTAATAATACTTTAAATTGATTGACAAAGAAGTTATAGCCAGGTTACTCGTGACGTATAATTTACCTCTGACAGCTGGTATAAGTTATATGAGATTGATTTCTACCATGGAAATTTGCTTTAGTTACTAGATCAAAAGATTTCACGGGTGGTTGAGTCTGGAACTTTTTAGTGTCCACATTATATTGTACGGACATTTGTAGAATTGCATAACCAGCACCCTTGGCCTGTACCTTGACAGTACCCCAAGCTTCTGGAATCTGAAATAAGAAATGGTTCATAGAATCAGAAAATAAGTGAAATAATAATTGACGTTGACTTACAAATAAATATATGAATGAAAAATAAAAGTACCTCAAGTGTTTGAAGCCTGGCAATATTCTTCTCGTTAACGTGAAGGGTTTTAGTTTGTCCAGGTAATGCAGTAGCTTCAACAGTGACTGTTAACGAACTAACGTCCCTAATCCTTGATCTAACAGTATAATCAATTAAGGCTTTCATAGCCCATGCAGTATCCTGAGTAGAAGCCCAACCGCCATCAGTTAATCTCTGTGCGTTTAGCCATTTTACAATTGATTCTACCATCACTTCCTGTCTGGCGACATGAACGAGAAGAGCATAGGCAGTGGTTTCAATATTTTCAGAATCATATTTATAAGGCAATCTTGGTAAAAGGAAAGGTTTTTGATTTTCTAATTTATAAGGTGGAAGAGGAACAGCTTCCCTACCCCAATATGTTAGGCCACCTTCTCTTCTGGCATGGTTCGCCAGCATTTTAAAAGCTGTCTCAGCCGTAGAAGCTTTAGCTATTAATAAAGCATATGCTACAATAGCAATGTCGTATGGTCGTCCACGATCATCTAGCAATTTCAAATTTCTCTCCAGATATTTCACTGCATTAGCCGCTGCCAAAGCTACTTTGGAACCCAAGCCGCCAGTGAGATCTCTTACACTTTCCAACGTGATAAGAACATGAGCAGTGAGACTGATATTTCGATGTCTAATCACATCATTTTCATAATTCACAGTACTGTTCATCTTTCTATCAGGTAGCCATCTGACTTCATAAAAGGAACCGCTTTCGGTCTGGTGTTTCAATACCCAAGAAACTGATTGGGCAATCACCTCCGGATCAATGTAGAGATAGTTTTCCCATTCATAGAAACTGGCTTCTTGGAAGATTCGAGCACAGAACGCTGTCAGCCATACACTAGGCTCAGACTGATTCCAATCACTTCGGAAGAGACTAAAGGAACCATCATGATTCAAAAATGACAGCTGTCTTTGATATCCAATGTTCATATAATAAAAACTTTCCTTTTCCTGTGTTCTATTTCTTTGATTGATCAACCGCATGTATAAAGTGGTGTACATGTTTGCAGCAAAACTGAACATGTTCTGTTCTGCACAATCCATTGGTAAATTCATTAGACTCGTTGCATTGACTGGCATTGTTGGAAAAATAGGACCAACTACATCACCAACGACACTGATCGTAGCTTTATTCGAGCCAAATATGTAATAACGATCTTCGTCATAAGGAATGATCGGAGTTTCTGTTATATTAACATGCATATACTGGAATACATAAGCTCTGTTACTCAGATCTAGAAGAATAGACTCATGTCTGTACTGTGGGAGACCATCGGCCTCTACATGAAGTGTTCTTGTAACTTCATCTCGTCCTATTATTGTAGTTGCATAGACATGAACCTTGATATCACCTAATCGTACAGGCACAATTGGTACGTATACTACAGATGCATCCTGAGCAGGAATCCAGATAAAGAATTGATGTTCTCCAAAGGATGTTCTTGGTCTATAAGATTGTACAATGCCGTTATCTTCTACGTGAACAAATTTATAATCCTTCGATCCTGCTAGGACTACGGTTGCCTCTATATTGTATCTCATGTAATTGAACACCGATACTCTAATACCAATTTGTTCGCCCTGTTTACTATGATTTGGCATCTCCACATTTATGAAGAATGGTAAGACTGCTATGTATTCCAATGCTTTTGGTAACATACCAAATCCTAGACTTGGACTCATGCTGAATGCAGTAACCATCCAATGAACTGGTGTACGTGGAACTTCTATATTAAATATCTGTCTTCCGTGTGGTCCAATATTAATATCCTTCCAGAGCCAAACGTTATCGTACTGCCTTTGAATTCTGTTAAAGCGCCATTTCCGGAAGTGTAATAAATCAGTAGCATTTCCTTGAATGCAGTGAGATTCGTCAGTGCCATCTTCACAATCGTAAACACCATCACATTTTTTCTCTAATCTGTAGCATCTTCCAGATAAGCACTCTCCATATCCTTGAGTTCGATTACAGTTGTCAGGTCTTCTATAAATTATTGCATCCGTGAAGACAACTAGACCTACGTATTCGAAGGTGCGATTTGCATCGATACCAAAAGTAGACGATGGGAAATATACCATTTCATCAGGATCTCCATCGTGATGCAACCAATTGTGCAAATGGGTGCCATTTGTTTGTTCACCGTAATAAGCCATTTTTGTAATAACATTTGAATACGTAAGTTCATTGCCAGCTTGCATGGTATAGAATGCTCGGTCTATACCAGATAGTGCTACGTATGCACCAGGTTCTCCATAAATAGCAACCTCAACTTTTTCGCCAGTTCTTGCCTTCTTATTATTTATAAAAACTGTAAAGTTATTACGAGAAATTCCATTAACTGGGAACGTTAAAGTATCGGCTATAACGTCTCCGTATCTACCAACGTAATATACAACTGCGGTAGCAACTGGTGCCATTTCTGGACTGAGTGGAATAGCCAGAGTTCGTATATTGTGTTGCATATTATCCTGTCCAGTCAAAAGAATCGTGCCCTTTGACATAATAATATAATTGAAGGTATCGATGTAGAAATTCGTTTGGACGTGTAAAATAATATATTCGCCAACTTTGGGCTTTTCAGTCGAAGTAGAAACTTTGATATGTTTCTGATTTGGAGATTCATGAGAAAGAAGTAATAATTCTGTTTGCGCCCTATTACCTTCCCCATCCACGAAATAAGCATAAATTCTCATAGAGCTGATATCATTCAAAATCTGCTGCGCATGTTGGCCGCCCTCATCCAAACGTAATTGCTTTCTCAGATCAAACTTCATGGACCATATTGCGTTGTTATCGGGTGAGGGTATTAGAATTTGATTTTCAATGGTTCTTCTGCCATTAGTATGACTCTCTATATCAGCACGTACTTCCATCCGTGATGTTTCTAATTGCATTGGTTTTAATGGTGAATCATCATGGTACGAAGCAACTAAATGCAATGCGAAGGGCATGGCAGGTTTGAAAACTTGTGGTGATCCTCCGAAGAATCGAATCTTTATAGTGGAATTAAAGATCCGTGCAGTGGAATATCCGACAATAATTTCTTCTAAAAATTTTTCACCGACAGTAGCAGTTACGGTTACTTCCATTCCATCTAAGTCAGAACCATATTGCATCATTTCTCCCATAGGATATTTAAATTTATATGTTCCATTGAAAAACCTCAGTACAGGTATAGTCTCCTCGTATAAATTAAGTCTCTTGAACCATGATGGATAGTATTCATCAAAATTAAAATATCTATCAACTATTTCATTCTGTGCAGACGTAGTGTGTGCTTTAATGATCGGTCGAAAGCTGGCTTTAAGCGTGAGATTCCCTCTGACCGGTGCACCGGAAGTGTAATTTGCCATAACGATACCATGGATATATTGATCAGTCTCAAAAAAGAAAGCAGGCATCGTGACATTCACCTCGAAACGCGTCTGATAATATTCTTCAACGAGAAAAGTCTTTTCCTCGATTTGACCTTGTGCGATGATCCGAATGACCCATTCACCAAAGACAGGTTGATCCGATAATTGATAGGACAATGACACTGTTCCTAAATTACTCTGCCTACTAAGCCATCGTCTCATGATACGACGATGAGGATCCAGCATGTAAACGTCCACCGGGTTATTAAAGGCTTTCAGTTCTGTATTAATAGGAATTGTACGAAATCGTACTTTCTGTCCTTGCATGTATACAGGCTTATCCAACTGGATGAAAATTGTCATTGATCTTTGTGAAAACGTAAGCTCTGTCTCGTTGAGGAATGCTTGGCCACCCGTTAGACTATTATACATTCCTTCTACTCGAAGTTTATAGTCCCCAGTGACAGACGTTGGTGGCATCCTCATCATTAGAGCCTCTGGTATACCTTCTTTAACTTCCTGGTGATCAGCTGCTATCTCAACACCGTTCCTCTGTATGGAAGTCCGCACCATCATAGGTAAAGGACTGTGAAGAACGTTTACGGCTACTTTGTACACCTGACCTGGTCGAACCATCCTTGAAGCGACGACGAAGTACGTCCTATAAAAATGAATTAGTCTTAATAAAATTAATCTTTTCCTTTAGATTCTAATTCTTATATTTATTACACTTACGCTTCTTTGATGATGATGTTATCACCAGAATGAGCACCATTTCGAAATCCAAAACCAGTATTTTGTTCTCTCTCATCAAATCGATTCCAGGTTGACCTGGTGGGTTCAGGATTATCTTGTGGAGATTGAGCAAAGCCACTCGCGAAGAACAATGCCAATAATAAGAGCCACATTTTCCTAAGAAGAAAAATATTACTCAAAAACTTGCCAAGATGTAAACGAACTTTTCAATCAGAATTTAAAAGACAGACGCGTAACGATAAAATGTCATATA
>JARPRG010000565.1:25081-65864 GCA_031001745.1 Hartigia nigra | reverse complement strand
ATAATCTAAATCTTTGGATGAAATAACGGCTGGCATTAATAAAAATCAAAAATTTATTTTATATCTTTGAAATTAAAGCTTTTTCTAATTCATGCATTATTCTTCGAGTGTTCGAATTCGTATTAAAATTATTTATAATAATAAAATTCAAATACAATTGGCATTTTCAATAAATCGTTAATAGATTCGATAAATCGTGTCACTGATTATCTGCAAATTATAATAACTCGACATTACATGATTAATATTAAATTATGGTACTCGAAAAAAAGTGACTTCCGTGACAAATATTTCTCAAATCATTTTCCATTCCAAACACTGCCGACGCCCTATTGATCTACCCGTGATGATGCCTACCAACGCATACATCGAGCCTAAATGAATATTAAAATATCAATGGTATAAATATGCTTCATTCATAAAGAATTATATCTGTTTTCTCTTTCATTCAAAAGATCGTGTTGCCAAGAATTCTCCTTTACGTCAGTTATACATATAGAAGTTACCTACAAGCCCAGAGTAACGTTCATAGCAGGTGTAGCGCGTGCGCCCTTATCTGTTATGATAACCCGACGTTTTGACGTACAACCGTCAGAGAGTTTAAAATCTCATATATCTACGGTGATTAATAAGTTATAAGAGAAAAGCGCCAAATTACATACTACAGATAAACAGTAATAGTAAGCGCGTCGTGGCGAAACTACGTACGGTCAACGCCCAAAATACCTGTCGGTTGGCTTACCTGCCTTTATGCTAGCGTCCTCGTGTACTAAACTCTTCCTTCTCAAACTCACATATCACATACAATTATAAGTCTACACTCACTAGATTCACGGAAAACAGTCCTTTATTGGATTAATATTTTGAGTCAACGGGCGGTGCAAGCTTACTGGATATTATTCATGATCGTGAGCGTTTTCCTCGCTATGCGCTAACCTACTCCCACAACATGACTCCTCACTATACATTATATGATAGTATATTATACTGCGTCATAATAACACAGACTATAGCTTATATTTGCCATGCCGTCAGGCATTCCGTAACGTACACGGAATAGAGCTCAGGGCCGTACCTCGTGTTTGTATATACCTGACAATATCGTACAATTTATATTTTTGATAGACAAACGATATTATGTAGTGTGTATTTCGATAGATTATAAAATTCATAGAAATAAATTTGATCAAATTAAATATTTAGTTTAAAGATTAATTGAAAATGTAATTTTGGTTCATAAATATAATTTTATCAATTTTCTACTGTTGTTTTTATAGTATGCTATAAGGTAGCGCTTCGAGGGATTTGAAATTGTGGATACTTTTATTTAATCAGAAGTTACCTGTATCTATATTATTTGTACATATTATAGTACTCGGTGTGTTGCGTGGACGAAACAGTTTGGCGTAAGTTTAATTAAATTTATTTTATTATTAATAATCATTAAGAATATTGAGGTTATACATTTTTTGTATCTGACTTTCAATAGGACCTGGATTTTGATCAAAGTTCTATTTAACATTTGAAGGATTTGTTGTTATTATTGTAAAGGGTAAAAAGTAAGTTATTTTTTATATTATATTTTTAATGTGGTGTATTTTTGATCTGTTTATGATAATCGATTTTATTATTAAATATACTTTTGCATATTACTTTCAAGTTTGAACAATGAGTGCACGTATGATTTAGGGTGGTCGTAAGTCATGCAGAAAACTGCCAGGATAAAGAAAGAGCTTGCCCGACTTGTGGAAAATCCACCAGAAGGAATTAGCTGTTACGCTAAAGCAGACAAAATGGATGTTTTATCTGCCAGTATCATGGGTCCAAATAATAGTCCTTACGACGGTGGATTATTTCAACTAGAAGTTGAAATCCCTGAGAATTATCCATTCGAGCCTCCAAGAATGAAATTCTTGACACCAGTGTATCATCCCAATATAGATAACAGTGGACGGATTTGCATGGATCTTTTAAAAATGCCTCCAAAAGGCGGTTGGAAGCCTACAATCAATTTGGAAAATCTTTTAACGGCAGTACAACTTTTACTTGGTAATCCAAATCCTGATGACCCCCTCATGGCTGATATTGCCGAGGAATATCGCATAAATAAAACTGAGTTCGAAAGAAAAGCCAGACAATCTACGTATGAAAATGCCAAGAAGAAACGAAAATGCAATTAATTTTGTCATTAAAATACAAAAGTAAACTATTCAGCACTTGTTTCCTTAGTGTTAATATAAAATATAATATAATGTAAGATTAGGTTTTATAATGCTTAATGGTATAACTAAAAATCTAATTATCCCCGTAGATATAATATATTTAAATAAACATATTTTTCCAGAAAGTCAATGTTAAACGTAAATACAGCACTCGATGCATTATGCCATCACGTAACAAATATTATGCTCGACTTCAATATTAAATTTATTAAACTTTATTTATAAGAAGCAATAAGGAGCCAATATAGATCAAGTATTCAAGCGCATCGTACAAACTTGAAGCACATTTATAGTGTCTGCTCGTTTCTTTTTATCTTAAAATTATGTGACATCGTCATGACATATTCTATCACAATCTGTTATTAATACACCGAGTGAAAGCCCAAGAAAAGCTATGTCTTACAGATTGAAAAAGGAAACCCAAAGTAAAGAAACGACAATACATTCTCATTTAGTTGAAATAAAAGATTTCTCAAATCATTTTTAAAATTCATTAATCTCTTCATAATTCTCTTACTCATGTTTTCCTATAATATTTCATTTTTATGAACAAGCTGCACACAATCAATTCATGCCAGCACGCAACATCATCAAACTCGCCATTCAAATGCCCAGCAACTAGCCAACATTTAACCCACGCACAGTGTCATTGACATGATTTCCTTTTAACCAGAAAGCTGAACAATTTTGCAAACATTATGCAACAGAACAACAACCATTTGAAGCTTAACAAGGTTTCCTTAACAATGTTCCCAGTATATAAAGCGTATCGAGGCACATAGCAAAAGGCAGTAGTAAATAGTATTGCGATTATGACGCTTCTCTTGATAAGTAACAAGTCTCAAATTACGTTAGAAAACTATGAAACCCTATACGATATTTTGTACCTGTTGGTATATAAGTTCGTTTATGAAAGTTCTTTAGAAAATTTGTATAAAAATCGTAAACTTACGTTCGATCTGTCACAGTACGTATCTATTAATTAATGTTATCAATTTCCACGCATTCACATATCCAAGGTATTACATATCATTTACAACTAATTGATCAAACACTTAACGTCGAGACTTCAACAAATCATTCACTGATTAAGATCGTTAATTAACGCATCACAATGCAATTTGTATAGCAATTATAAACTTCTTGAAGTTACACTTCAATAAATAATTAACTTTACTTTATTTACTGTAAGCTGCGATCAAGCTCTCGAAAGGATCCGAGGGTCTTTCTAATAATTGAAATATAATAAATTGTCTTGATAATAAGCCACCTCCTAATGCATTTTAAATTAATATCAAGCGATCATTCTTTTTCTTTCTACCCCAGCCTGCGTGCCTTTTAGATCTTACAGTAGGGCGTAAGAAATTTATAAATAGACTACTAGCTTGTTTTTTACAAACACAAGCTCCAAAGTCCTTCAATTATTTCGTATAACAGTTTTTAGATGCTGTTCGTGTTGCATGCATCCTGATCCTGATCCTGATGCGTTACTGCACACTCGTATTGATACGGTTAACGAAATTTTCTTATATATAAATCATTTCATATAGGAAATTATTATCTACCGCATCACCATGTAGAATTCTTCCTGTGTAGGTTTCTTGTAATTATGTTGAGCAATGTCTTTTAATCGTGGTGACATTGGAACATAGTCCGAGTTGTCTATCGATACGTGATTTATGGTATTTGTCTTTTCCTCGGGCGTTGGAGTTGCCTCATCTTGAGTATTGGGTGTAGCTGATCGAGTATCTCCTTCGGAATCCAGTCCGTCATCACTGATACTACAATTAAAAAAACACAATAGTTTCGAATGAGAAATGCTAGTTAATGAGCGTCATGACGATAAAGTTTTTTTTTTTTTTTTTAATAACTTAGGGACGTGTGACGATATGGGTATATTGAAATAATGAATTGGAATTTTATTGTGATGCTTAAATTACCTTCCATTTCTTGTAGTGCTAGATCCACATATTTGCCTGGGAGGCAATGGTGGTGGTTGCTGTTTAAGAGCGCAATTTCTAAAAAAGAGATCCTCTGGGTCTTCGTACAAGTTTGAAGGTAATCTGACAGCAGCTTTAGAACTATCAACATTGTCAGGAATTTCTTCATAAATTCCTGAAGCCACTGAGATATTCGATACTCTTCTTGGAGATGGTTCTTCTAGTTCTTCTAGACTGGAGCCAATGTTTGGAATGCTTGCAGGCTCTGGTTGATAAACATTGTCTACTGCTCGTTGGGTGTGGATGGATAACTTGGTGCTTCGTATTTTTTCAAGTATTGTACTTTCTCTTATTTCATTGAGAAGTTTCACTTCGCTGCCTGATCGAGAGGACATTAATAATCCAAGACCTGCATTTATGAGATTCGAGGCTACTTTGCTTTTGAGTACAGGGAAATTACCGGAATCACCGTCATTATGTATAGATAATCTAAGGTCGCCTTCGCTAAGACTTAAAGGTCTTTGATTAAGATGCTTTTGTCGTGGACCGCGACCCTGAGTCACAAGATCTTGAAGTAATTTTCCAGCCTCCAAACAAAATATATGAAGCTCTCCAACACCACCACGAAACTCCTTTGTTGTGTGGATTACGCAGATCCTCTTTACATCCTCTGGACGGCCAGCCGTAGATAAATGAAATTGATTTAGTTCCTTCCATTCTATATTTTCCATTATTTCACCCGAATGTACATCTTTAATGAATAGGCCAAGACGACTGGTTACCAGATCACCATGCATTCCTTTAGAGGAAACAAAAATGATGTTTAAAAGCTTGCAACATATTTTCTATGAAGGTAAACAAAGATTTCAATAAAAATTTACCTGTTAGACCAGCTGCTCGAGAATGTCTGTTATCAACCATCGATATGTGGTAAGTTCCATCCATAAAACGATGTCTTCTTGGTTTTAAAAACTGTCTAAGATTTGCCATCCAACGCTGAGTTTCCGTTTCAGAGTTACCAGAAAGGTAGAGCAAAGGCTTTCTCTCCTTTGCAGGAAAAATGCCAAAAGCAAATTGTTTAGATCTAGATTCCGTTCGACAGATTATTGCATCACAGGGTATTTTTATAGAATTATCTCTCTCATTTGGTACAGTCGCACCACCACTACTAATACCACAATCTAATTGAACTTCGAGTCCCAGACCAGGTCCCAATTTCTTTACGGAACACCAGTGCCTTCTCCAGACTTTCCAAGGTGCTAAGGACCTTTTCCGAACTCTGTGTGACACTCCCTTATTTCCTGGCAATTTGGCATCCAGAAAACCACAGAGTTCAGTATCACCTCCCGCCATTATATTTATTAATCAACCTGTAAATATAACAATAATAATTTCATTAATATTCAATCTCCATTATTCTGACCTACATACAGGAAATCAAAATACATGCAAAAATATATTTACAATCATAAATATTAATCAATATCCAAATAAGCACAGCAGCACTCTTATTTTGCGTGCAAGTAAAATAAAGAGTCAAAGACAAGCCAAAGAAGACAGTATCCTTTTTAAAATATCATATATACTCGCTTTCTTTCTTTCTTTACTTAATTTCCGGCGCCGACATCATTAACCGTATATATATATACTGTCAGTAGCGATCTGTAGTTTTGACCCTTCCTATATAAAAAGTATCGCGTCAAACTCATCTAGCAACATAAAACAGTTGCAAAATTCGAACGAAATCATTAATCTGATAACATAACACAAATTTACGCTCCAAAAGTATTCAAACTATCGAATTGCACAAACTATGAACATGCATAGAAAAACTAAAATGAAAACATAAGATTAAAACGGCCAGTGGGCGAAAGATGAAATGAATCAGTAATAAATATTATCAAATCATTATTATTCCTACCTGATCCTTTCGTATCCAAAAAATTAGATCACAAAAGAGACAAACGGATGCACTTTCGTTAAATAAAAATATTTAACTATTCTTTACACTGCCAGGGAAACAAAATTCTCATATAGTGCAGAATGTTGCTAAGAGCAACCACAGGTGACCGGTCGCTAACACGTTGAAATACAAACTGATACAAACTATTGGCTGCTACTTGATATACCAGGCGTGCAGGCAGCTTTGTCCTAATATATAAACAGTGGTATGTCTGGTACAGTAAGCGTCTTCTCTTTAGCATTTAAAAGAAACGAAAATCAGCTAGACAAGCTGAGCTACACAAATTCAGCCATGTACATATGCAAATTATGTACAGCCGAGCAGGAAAGTCAACCAAACACAGGGAGGATGGAGGGAATCTACTGCTTTTCGTCTTTCTTGGCTCACCTGCTCAATCGATTGAATGTCCAACTCCACCATGTCTAATCTAAATACAAGCTTATACCTGCAATTGCTATCCAGATTTCAGGAGTTCTGTCGTTTCTGGGCATTTCTCATGGTCGAACTGTAATTTAGAATAATCAATCAATTCTTTAATAGCCTATAGCACATAGAATATGGTATAATAATCATTTGTGAATCTTACAGTAGATTTGTCAATTGGTAATCTTATGAACATGAAGGATGGAGAATTGATAGAATATAATAAGACTGTCTTAAGAAACTGCCTAAGAATTTATGTTGCTGAAGTATAATTGTTAGAAATGTATTTTTTTTCGGAATTAAATAACAATATAATCAGAGTCATTTTTCAAAGTAAATTCAATCTAGATGTACCATTTTTGCTTTGATAAGTGTTATCAAAAGTGGTACAATAAGACCTCGATGAGACCTTAGACCAGTCCGAGTCATTGTGTCACCTAAGAGAACAGTTTAGAGGTCTTTTTTGAGACGTTATTGGTGCAAGTGAGGTCTCCAAAGTCTAGTAATTGGGATCTCTTTGTCCCTCCAGGTAAAATACCGTTATCGGAAAGGGTGTTTGGGTATTTTCAAATATTCGGAAAAGATGTTTTCTTACATGTAAGATTATTGTTGGTTTCAATAAAATTTTATAACTAGCCAAGATTATTGCTTATATTTATAAATTATCAGTTGTGTGTTTACAGTTTGTCTTATTGTTAGTGGATCAACTGTACATGCAAGGCGAACCTTCTATTTCTTAAAATATTAATATAACGATGTACATACTTATAATAGGTAACGTACAATCCCAATGGAAAAGCTTCATTATATACTAATAGGTTTCGGTTATGCGTGTGTCCAAAGTTTTTTGACTACTCGATACAATGAATCATAGGAAAAGTTCCATAGTAAACAGATTTGTAAAGACGTCACTGACGATTTCTTTGGTAAACGGCGATCGTTAAGAAATGGGTCTTCGTAAATAATGGATTATTTAAAAGTTTCTTTTTTTAATATTTAAATATTCGATTTTTTATATGCGTTTTTCCGTGCAACGTATCTACTGCATAAAAAGAGACTCGAATGTATTACAGTTGAATGTTTTCTCGGTAAAAAAAAGTAATAGAAAGAAGAAATATAACGTCCGTAAAGTAGATCGGCATATTTGGATAATAAATTAAGCATTATAATAAAATATACATCATTATTATATTGAGCTATATTTCCCGGGCTGATCGATTGATCAAAATTATAAGTCAGCTTCGTGAATATATTTAATAATTTTATTCTAATTTAATTATAATCCTACTTCGTTTAAATTTTGGAGAACAACTATGTTATCATATTGTTAACATACATTTGTAAATCTGTTAAAACGAAACGGAAGTCATGTTCATTATTTTTCCACGAGGTTATCGGTTTCCGGTTTGTGGAAAAGCCCTTATTGTCGTGTTCTCGTCGTGAACGTAGTGTCCGGCGAAACTCTTACCTGTTTCTAATTGTTTTATTATATGTTTGATAATAAAAATCATAAAAAATGGCTGCAAGTTTAAGAGCAGTTCTTCGAGTTAATTCAAGTTTCCTAAAAGATGCTTTTACCAAGCAAATATTTAGTAATGGTATGAGAAAATTAACATAACCTATCACTTATAAGTTTTATGCTAAACTATGTGAAGTAAATTTACCGTATAAGCCATACATAAAGAATTACTTCAATCTAATAATTACTATGACTGAAATAAGGGTCTATGAATAAATACGTAACGTTCTTTTAATTCATATAAGTTTATGTAATCATGTTAATAGATTTTACTTTCGTCTATTTAACGATTTCAATATCTTTTTTTATTTAGGTAGCCGTTCTCTATTTACTCAAGGCAGTTTAGGACTCGATGGATATCTCAATGCCAGGCAGAATGTTAAGAGACAATTTTTCAATGTCGAGGATAATTTCCGCAAGAAGATGACAGAGTTCGTTGCTGTAGAAACTAATATGATATTTACTGAGGATTTGAAAGCTATGCTACACTTGGCAGAAAAAAGTCCTGAGGATATTGAATTAATTACACAGATGATGATAAAGTTCAATACTCAGAATAAAGAGCTAAGATTCGGTACTTATCGTTTTGGACCTGTTGTCATGCGGACGTTGTATTATCTTGACGAACCAGATACAGCATTTACTCTATTCACCAACCCTTCTCTGGATGGTTTCTTTGATCAAATTATAACGTACCAAATATTAATGGATCTTCTATATAATCATAAGAAATACGATAACGTTAGAGAAGTATACGATATCATTAGAACCAAAAGTATAAATGGTTTGAAACATCCTAAATATCCAGTTATTCTAGTTTTGGCAGCATGCTACAAGCAGGTAATAACAATTTCGCAATTTTATTATAAGTTGTATCGACATTAGCATTATAATTAGTTCTTTATGCGATATAGAATACGCAAGAAAGTTATGAATATGCTCTAACGCTGTGGAGAGAATTGGTTGACAGAGGTACTGTGGCGTTACGAAAAGCAGTTGCTTTTATGGGAGCTTTAGCTCTCAATCAAAATGCTCCGCATGCTGCACTTGAAATTACTTCTACGACCCGAAAGCCTGGCTACATCAGCATAAGATGTATTAAAGTAGCTGCTCTTGCTAATCTGGATAGAGTCGATGACATTATTCCATATTTTAGAGCAACTCTTGCAAAAGATAATCCTAATATGCGAAAAGAGAGTTATTTCATTGACACGGTATACATATATCTTAAACATTGATCTATGCATGTTCCGCTCACTATAAAGCTATTAATATTAAATTTATATTCTTTTACAGATCGAGCAAGTTGAGGCTGCTATTCAAAGAGGCAATTTTGATGAATCATCAGAATTAGTTAAATTATTAAGACAAATAAAGGACAACGGGCACGTGCAGCAATCTGTAAGTCATAATTTCCCATAATATATTATCTTTTTATCACGATATCAATGCAACGTTAAAATGTAAGTAGTACCTAAAAATTATATTTATTTTTCTCTCTCAATGTAGCAAATGGATGAACATCTTTTACAAGAAATAGATTCGAAGCCTCATGAAGCAATTAATCGCTATAATAATAATCCTTCTTTTAATGATCGGCGGCAAAATCAATTTCAGTTTAATAGACGTCCTACACAGCAGTTCAGGCCAGGTTTATCAGATCTTGTATAAAGCCATACCATAAAATTGGATAGTAGTTACGAAATGTATTGTATTGAAACTAAATACTAATTTAATACAAATACGAGTACGAATCCAAATAAAATAAAAAAGTATAATCTAACTTCTTTTTATTCTCTTCTCTCTATCTTAATCGAAGTCATTTGACTGCTGGATAATTTATAAATTATTACATGAATACCGTTTATTTTAATTAATATCTAAAAACATGTTTAAATAATAGTTAGCAATTAGCAGCTAGCTGGTCAGCAATAAGACTGGCCTTTCTCTCATTATTCGACAACCACTTTGTCATGGGCCTAGTAGCTTGCATCTTTCTCACAATTGATATCAATACTGTTAACCAATGAGCACTTGGTATTGAATCCTTCTTACTGCATCTATAAAAATATACATTTTCGATCAACAAATATTCTTATCCAAAAGTTTGTTGACGTGTTCAATAGCTAAACAACATCAATTAAATTTGATAAGTACTTTTAATGATATTATAAATAGTATCTCTCTGTCAAGCATACCTGGGTAACAGTCCAACGACAAGATTCGCCCAGCTTTCTACAACACCAGGAAAAGCATAAAGCGTCTTCTGTACTGATCTAATACCTTCCTCGTTATTCCCAGTCATTAACTGACTTAGCGAAGCTACACAAGCCACTTGGGCAATACTTATAGTGGAAGTTTTTCTCCCCAGGAATAAAGCCTTCTGAGCACATGTGCCGAAGGTTTTTATATCTGTCTCTAATAAGAGTCTCACTAGGCCCACCCATGGACCCACGTCCGCTGGAAACGAACAAAGATGTAGCAAGAAAATGAATGTCATTATAAAGAAAATATGGAAATACTACTCACCCGGATGTCTGTGCGCGGCTTTGGATAAGATACGAATAGCACCCTGAATATCGTTTTGTACTACACGTGAATATGCAGAAAGTAAGACGATATCGTTTCTGTGATCCGGATCATCTTGGAAGGGTTCTAATTCCTTAAGAACTAACGATGTTAAATTAGCGTCTCCATGAAGAATTCCCAGAGCTGCTGCAGCTAGTAGACCAGCAACTATAGGTGGTTGAATTTGAATGCATTGGAAGAGCAACGTTTTCACGTCATCTACTCCTTGGAACATATAAGCCATAGCAGCCATGGCACAAAGTACATGAGCCTTGTCAGATCCTGCATCCGCTAACCAATGTAAAGCGGCTTCGTAGGCCTCGTACGATTCCTCATATTTCTCAGCTAATAATTAAATAACAAATATAAATGTAGAATTGATTTCAATATTAATTTTGTTTACAGTTACATTAAACGTGTCTGTATTTACATAGAAATATACTAACCTTTAAATAACGATAGAGCCAATTGACAGTGTGAATTAAAACTCGCATTTTTAACTCCATGACACAATTCGACAGCTTCGTCGTACTTTCCAAGATGCAATTGATTTCTTGAAAGGTTCACCCGTAATGCATCTTTTTGTGTATGCGTATTAGCTATTTTCAAAGCTTTTGAGAATTCTGCAGCTGCTGGCTTATATAATTGTTGTCGCTCAAGTAAAAGACCATAGGCATTCATGGCACAAAGATCATCTGGTATATCTTCTAGAAATATAAATAAATTAATAGTACAATAGTTTCCATTTTTTAATCATTGAAATGACAAAATTAATACAGTACGTACCCAAGTACCATGTAACAGCATCAGTCGCTACTGCTACAGCATACATATTTTCAATAGTATAAGTATATAGTGGATCCTTTTTAGCTTCTGGGTCTAAAAGTGTTGTCAAAACCCAATGAGTATATCCAAGAGCAGCTTGCCTATGGTACCCAAGTTGTGTGGCGTGTCTAAACAAATCCATAGCTTCTTTTCTAGACATTTTCTCCGCTATCAAAGCTTGACCTATCCAGCTATTAACATAAGCAGGATCTGCGCTTTGAGCTCGTGAGAATGCTTCATTTGCTCTGTAGGGATCTCCTACAGATTATGAAATATATTTAAATATTAAGTATTTCAAATTATTTTAAGGATTTAAAGCAAATAAAATTACCTAGATGTAAGTAAAGCGTCCCAAGATTGGTCCAGGCAATAGCATTATTAGATTCTCGGTCGATTGCCATCACGTAGCAGTGCTGGGCCAGAGCATAATTTTTTATCTCCCTTGACATGCAAATAACACCAAGAATATTCCAATGGAACCAGCTCGTTGGAGAAAGTCTGACTGCTTGTTTGGCAGCTGTAAAAGCCTTTTGCATTATTTCTTTAGGGTTTACAGTAGGATCCAGTTTACGTTGACTAAGGTAGCACTGTGCCAAGTCGTGCCATAACAGTACAGAGTTTTCAGAAAGACTCAATGCACGGCAATAGCATCTATGATATTACAAAAGTAATTAATTCGTTACCAATAATGCATCGGTTATTAAATATATTTTTGATTTACCTGGATGATAATAGAAAAATTTCACTTCTAACAATGCTAATACGAGTCTCCTGGCTTTCTGATTTCACAAGACCTGGTACAACACTGAGTGTACAATATTTATCTGGCAATGTCGCCATTCTGTAACAAGCATCTCCAAGTAATTTCCAAATGCAAGATAAATCACTACGTTCAATGATAACTTCGGTCAAGTAATCAGCAGCTTGCTGTACATTATCCCTGGCTCTTCCTAAGAGTCGCTGTTGCAAATACTCCTTCGCAAGTCCTAAACAAGTTTCAGCCAATCCTTTTAGTGCTGGAATGTAACGAGGTTCCTGTTGCAGTACGTGCTCGAAGTCCTGTTTAGCTTCTATATGTTGACTCAACATCTGGGAAATAATTTAATAATCAAACAACACTAATTAATGATTGCAATATATCTAACTGGGAAAGGTAAAACTTACCAGTTTTATATTAGCTAGTTGCATCATTGGATAAAAGGATCCTGGACTAAGATCCAAAGCTCTTTGGTATGATTTCAAAGCAGAAGTGTGAGCACCTCGTGCCCAGTATGCATCAGCTAGACATTCCCAGGAATGACTGTAAATGTATTATAACTAATACTTCCATCGAAATGTATTATTCTAATTGAAATGAGCAATTATTACTTATCACTTGGATCAGCCCGAATAACAATTCTTAATGCGTTAATGGCCTGTGTTGGATTATCCTGTTCCAAATATTGCAAACCTAATTGAAGCCATGCCCATTTTGGACCACTACCATGAGCAGTTATTCGTTGCAATAATTGCATATTGGCTTCCTATAAATAATTAAGTTAATCCTAAACTCCATTAGAAACAGACGACACGTAATTCTAATTCTTTATAATTACAGTGTTTTTTAAAAGTCTGTAAGCTGTACTTAGGCCAATGCCAGCCTGTTCAGAACTCGGATTAATCGTCAGGGCCTTTTGATAGCATCTCCTGGACCGCTCAAGATCATTGTCATGTTCTCTATAATAGTGCCCCAGATAAACCAGACATTCCCAATTGTAAGGGTCGGCATGAATACCCTTCAAGAAAGCCATCAAGCTGTGTCTGTAGTTGAACATGTCCCAATATATTTTTCCTAGCGTGAGCCAGGCTTCAGAAGTTTCCAATACCGAGCCAAGAACATCTGCAGCCTCTTCCAGGTTCTTACAATGTTTCAAATGAATCGCACGTAGTATCGTTGCCTCTACTTTTGTCTCAGACTCTGACTCTAGGTGATCTAACATTGTTAAGGCACGAGAATCTCCCAAGGAAACGTAAGCTCGTGCCAGTAAAAGGAGCAGCTTGTTCGATGGAGCATCTGAAATCTAAATATAAACTTTCAATAAATACTATTCGGTTATGCTTGATGTAATATGGATTATCAAGTATATTTCATAATAATTGTTACCTCTTTTAATTTCTCTTCGACAAGTTTCCATTTTCGTTTATCCGTTCCCTTAGCTAGAGCTTCGATTAGAACGATTTGAATACGGTTTTTTAATTCATTTTCTTTGTCGGCTTTTATTAAGTTTAGAGCATGCGAGGCAGCATTCTCTGCATCCTCCCAGCAGGAGAGCTTTGCATTAAGATCGGCTAATAAAATCCAGGCATGTAACCATTCATATCCCGAGATAACTACTTGGTTCAGATTGTCTCGTGCTTCTAGAAAACTACTTGCTCGGTATAGATGAACAGCTTTGGCAAAGAATGCATAAATCGATGTTGCCTCTATAGTAAATAAAGCTTCATAGAATTGCGCTATTTCAATTCCATCACACTGGCTGTGTCTAATATTTTGTTCCGAGTACACGCGACATATCCATTCTGTTATAAAAACATTATTTTATAGAGATTTGCGTGAAATTAATTATCGTACATGACGAACTTTATTTGTATATTACTGACCTAAGGGATAAGGATCATTATTGAATTGTTCGTGCATTAGTGCAGCCTCTGAGAGCAGCAAAGTAAATTTTTCAGACTTGTATAACATTTTCAAGTATCTTCTGTAGTAATTCTGTCTGTCCTTTACATTTACATCCTTACTGACCAAAGCAAGTACCTTTTGTAATAGATCATTGTATTCGTCTTGAATATCTGGACATTGCATTAGAATAGAAGCTAGTGCGGTATTAATAAGTTTAACTCTTTCTTCGCTTGAAATTTCTATTATTTTGCATAATGTTTCAATGACCTCTTTGATTACAATATGATCTTTCAATTTGAGCGACAATATAGAAAGGTTATTTAAGAAATGTGAAAACTTAGTCGGATCACTGAAAAAAGAATAAAATTTCAATTAGTTAGTCTATACTGATTCCTTTAAGTGATCATTTAGCGGTAATCTACCTGTCAATTTGTAAAAGCTTACAATAAGCTGGAATAAGTTCGATCCATGTTGTTACAATGTCCGGTTCCCTTTCGTAAAATGCAACCAACCCTTGCCAAGCTAAAGGATTGTTTGGTTGAATATCGGTAGCTTTTTTCATAGCTAGTGGAGCTTGAGATCTAACTTCATCCAACTCTTGCATAGCTGCGCCAAGCAGTACAAGAGCAACGTAGTTGTTCTTGTCTTCCTTTAAGACTTTTTTACATTTCTTTATTGTTTCTTTAAACTCCTTTTGTTTTAACAGCTCGCGGGCTTCTTTTAACGTGGCTTTAATTTCTTGAGACATTTTTACATCTGAGTTAACACGATTTTAAAGTAAAATATGTCAGAAATATAAATAGTAATCGGTTAACCTAAAATAGTGATGAAACATAAAATATGGCTACTCTCCATCTGTATATTTCTTAAATAATATATTATATTGTAAAGAATAAGCGTAAAACTTGAATTACTTCATGCAGAATCTTTTTCTACAATAACTCTACAAATATACTTGTTCTTTACGATGATATTTTTAAGACTGACAAGACTGTAAAATTCATTCGAATGATGGAGAGAATCAGAGAATGGAGCACCTTCTTGGATTCATGTTAATTCAGGTTATGTCCGTTATAGCGCATGGACGAATTCCTAACAGTAGCGTATTAACTAGGTGCTTTCTGTTTAATTATTATTATAGGAAGGAATTTATTTAAAAGGAATTATTGTAATATATATGGTATACTAGTTTATAAACAAATTATATTTATTAATTCAGCGTAGAAATGCAATTACAATTGTAAAAATTACTGTTATGGCAGAGACCAATGTGCGCGAATTCTTTGTTATCAATTACAAAAATGCGCACGATAGGTTTTTATTTGTTTCTGCTAAAGTAGAGACATTCAAAACTTTCCATGAAATAATTGAGCAAATGCTTAATCCGTGGCATCTTCTTTGGCTACACTAAACGGTTCAGGAATGGTCTCTGCTCCACTGTCTACGATAACGACATCTTTGGATGGTTTATCACGACCATCCGTGCTTACATTCTCGATTTTCCTCACAACATCCTATAATAAAATAAGAACAAATTTGTTTAAGAATATTGCACACATTTACATATATTATTATACATATATTTAATAACCTACCATTCCTTTGATAACTTTGCCAAATACAACATGTCTGTTATCCAACCAGGGTGTTGCTTTAACGGTGATAAAGAATTGAGATCCATTGGTGTCTTTTCCTGCATTTGCCATGGACAGCCAACCAGCACCATAATGTTTCAATTTGAAGTTCTCATCAGCAAATCGAACTCCAAAAATACTGTATCCTGAAATGATTTTTTTTTTTTCAATTTATGTATCTATTACAGTATTCATTTTAAATACATTTGATTATATAGTTTGAATTAAATAATACAAACCTCCAGTTCCATCGCCCTTAGTAAAATCTCCTCCTTGGATCATAAAGTCTTTAATGACCCTATGGAATTTGCTTCCCTTGTAGCCTTCTCCTACAGGTTTTTTTGCCAGCTCAACAAAGTTCTGAACTGTCTTAGGAACAGTTTTTCCAAATAGACCAATTTCTATTCGTCCCGCTGGCTCTCCTCCAATTTCAATATCAAACCATACCTGCAAATAATTTAAATAAATAAAACATTAAAGGCAGGATGCATCAACTTAATTTAAATTTTAATTAAAGTTTAAGTACTCAATCCAGACACATGATTAGTCAATGTAGCACTTAAGCCTTAGTTAAATTTTAATTGATATCGATGGAACCAGGCATAAGTTCTTTTAAGTGAAATTAAATCTTTCAATAATAATTTTAAAGCAAATAAATATAAGAGAAAAGCATGTAATCAAAGGCACTACTCTTTAACAATATTCTCAAGATTATATATTGATTACAAGTGTACCCCAAACAAAGGATATCTGAATAATCATTCAAATTTCTATACAAAGAATGGATCATCGCCATTTTTAAGATTTCAACAGGAAAAGATCCTCAAAACTCTAATTATCATATTACAATAAACACAGGTAGTAACAGTAATTCAAGCCATATGGATGGGCTAGACGAATAATAGATAAATTTAAAAAAAAATCATATATTTATCATAAACTTTACCTGCTGGCAGGATCTTAGTTAATCTTACCTTTTCTGTCGCTTTGGGTCCTTTGGTGGCTTTGTCATCGGCACTACTTTCCGAACAAGAAAGAACGACCAGAAGGCCGATCAGTAAGAAAAGTTTCATGTTTAACTCAAGGATTTCAATCCCGACTAAGTCAGAAGGGAACGGAGCTCAGGCAGCGTCTTTCAGCGACCACAGAATCAGAGTGGCAGCTCTGTCAAGAAACAAGCCTACAAGACGTGTAATGTTCTAATTGGACAGTTCGTGTTCCGCCCAGTCTCTACCAGACAATAAGTTTGTTTGATTTTTTTTTTACGCTTTACGAAAAGTACACGCTTTTATCGGTGGTCCTAAAATATCACTCAATAAAAGGTTGCGTTTTCCTATAAAATGAAATACGGTGTTGTATATATCTCTATCAATAAACTACAGGTACCCATTCAATGTATTTCAAAACTTTCGTTCGACTCAAACAAAGCCATAGCTGGTTAAGCCTATTCGCTGGCTCTAACGAAAAGTCTTAGGAAAATAACTAAAGGTGCCTTTTCATGCACCGTTAACGGTAGCGTCTTGGCAAATAGGTGGTTTTTCACCTGCCACACGCATTTGCTTGCACCTGTGTTATTGTTCAGGCTGGTTTATTTTCTTTAGAAAAAAAAAAAGGGTTGGATTCATCCAATTTCGCAAATAAATCATGAAAGTTGGTTGAACCACGTTATTCTTTCTTCTTGAGGCCTACCTTGTTCAAAATTTACTTTTGCATGGATACGACTTGTTATTAAATGACTGTGCCCACGAAACTAAAAGCATAAGAAATCATAGTTCAAAATTGACTGGTGGACTATTAGGTGTCATTAACCTTGACAATCCTTTTGTAATCTATTATTTTTTCCTACTTATAACGGTATCTTGTTTTCGTAACAGGTATACCGTTATGGAACCTTCTCTGGTCAACCTGTACGACTTATAGAATGGTTTATAATCTTATTTATCTTACTACGAAAGACGTTTAGAAATATGTTTAACACGTTAAATCCCGAGTTAATTTTGTTGAACTTTTCGTTCATTCTATCCCAATAATGCTAAATCGTGACAACGTCTGCCACCAGTCGCACCCAGCATGAACGGAAAGTTCAGCGATGACGACGTGTTAAAGCGATGCTTTCAAAATTCTCTGCTGATTTTCAAACACCTATAATTCTCTGGAGCACCTAAAAACCGCTAGATCAAATACTTCTAAAAATATAATTTTTGATTCACCGTAATCAGCCTGTAATCTGAGCAGATTTTTCAGTTTTTAGCCAATAATACTATAGAAATTGTAGGTAACTTTTATCAGTTCACATCGAGCGCACCGAGTTGAAAACGAAGTCGCTATCGAAATTCTCATTGGCTAATTCTTTACGAGGAATAATTTTGACCAATGAGGATTCTGATTTTCCCAATTTTTCTACCATGATTGGTTGGACAATTTGGACCAATGACGGTGCTTGTATTTTAATCGTACGGATCTTCCTACGAAGTTGCCTTACGTAACTGGAAACTTCAGGAAAGTCCCTTGAAAAATCGATTATCGCTTTTCAGAATTGCAGTCAATTTCAAGCTGTTGAGTGCGTGGTTCGACATTTTCGGTACGATTACAAATCATCGTTAGAACTTTCTAATATTGTCTACACGTTTTTATTAACTTTCTCCTAATTGTCAAGTAGCTAAGGTACTTAATTAAGATTTAATTAATGTTTTTTTTTTTTTTTTCAAATGTTTTGACTGCCTAAATATTATTGCCTTGTAGTAATGAAATTTCATAATAGCAAATGAGTCGGCATATTTTTACTCGATGTTATTTGCATTCACTGATTATTTTTATCGGTATATTATTTAGCGCAGTTGATTTATTATAAAAGGTGTAAAAAGCGTTATTAATCCACACGTTTTGCTGTAGCAATTGTTTAGCGAAATTAGGTTTTTTTTTCAACTCTCAATACGATTCTGATGCTACATTTGTAAGAAGAGAATCTTGAAAGTTCTAATAAAAGTCTTGATCATAGTTAACAATGTGTTACGGATAACAATGTTTAAATATTTGTTTTTATTTTACTATTAATAATAGTAAAATAATCAAATGGAAATATTAAAGGAATATATTATAATAATACAACGTAATGTATCTATTTAACGTTACAGTAAATCTATTCCCTAAAAATGGAAGATGTTCCAGTACAACCAGGAGGTACTCAAGCTGACTTTATTCAAAATGAATTAAACTTTGATATCGACCCAAAAGATCCAATGACAAAAGCTGCACTGAAGGACCCAGTGGAAGACGAATGGATCGATATACTTATGAATGGTCAGTTACGTAGAAAAATTATAAAATCAGGTGAAAAAGGCCATCGACCGAATGCATCAGATATATGCACTTTGAAAATTATTGGTAAACTCGAAGATGGTACTATCGTCGAGGAACATGAAGAATTAACGATACAGCTTGGAGATGTTGAAGTTATTCAGGTTTGATGCAAGTTATTATAATTAGTTTGTTATAAATTGTGATATTTATATAATATGCAAATACCGATATCATTCGTTCAGGGTTTAGATTTAGCAATAGCACTGATGAATGTTGGTGAGATCGCCGAGGTTGAAGTCGGTCCAAGATTTGGTTACGGAGATATTGGAAATAAACCAAATATCCCAGGCGGTGCTAAAATCTTTTATACCGTGGAACTAAAAGCTGCTGAACTTGAGGTAGATCTAGAGCAGCTGTCGGTACACCAAAGACAAGAAATTGGGTATGTATTATTTCTAAAGTTAACTTAAGTAAATTAAATAGTTAAACTTAATAAGCGTTAAGAAGCAAATAGGAAATGTATCGATCGATTTCAAACTAGAAACAAGAAAAGGGAACGTGGAAATTGGTGGTATATGCGTAATGAGCCCACACTAGCTATTCATTGCTATCGAAAAGCACTAGAGTACTTGGACGACACAAATGGTGGAATCAATTACCAAGAGAAGGAAGGCGATCAATTTGCAAGTGACGCTGACTTGCAAAATCTTCTAGAAGACAGAATGAAAGTCTACAATAATTTGGCTGCAGCTCAAATGAAGTGCGAGGCTTATGACTCCGCGCAAAGAAGCGTGGAAAACGTTTTGAGATGTCAACCGCAAAATATAAAAGCTCTATTCAGAAAAGGTAATCTCAAGATAAACGATAATCCTCCATCTTTATAGTTAATTCTATAAAGAGGTAAATCTACTAGAAATTTTATTATCTTTTGTTTTTTTTTTGTTTTCAGGCAAAATTTTAAACTTACGAGGAGAACACGCACAAGCTTACGCAGTGTTGCAGCATGCCGCAAAATTAGATCCTGATTCAAGAGAAATACAACAGGAATTATTAATTCTACAGAAAAAAAATGCAAAGGACGCACACCGTGAGAAAAATCTTTATCGTAAAATGTTGGGCACGAATAAGGGATATGATATGGAGCTGAAGAAAACCGTAACTGAAAGTAAAAATAAGAATATGGCAAAATTTGCGTGGAGTCTTATCGGTGGAGCAGCTGTGGCTCTTGTGGGTGTCTTCGCTTACAGATATACTTCGTGAGCAAATTAAAACAAAACAAAACGAATCACAATCTTCAAGATATGATTGGTGGCAAATATCTGTATAGTACAATCTGTCTTGTTCCTGATCATTACTTTATTCCTTTAAATTTACGATAATATATGTTAAAGTTTGAATGAATCCACGAGAGGAAGGCTATTTGATTTAAATATTTTTAATTAACACTCAAAGTAACTACTTGATCGATTGCTAAGAAAAAAAGGAAAATTTCATTTAGTTTTATTACACCACAGTTTAATTTACTTTTTCAAATTTGCGATTCAATCAGACGTTATAAAAATATTGTATTTTGTGACTGATAATTTTGCATTATTCTTTTAATTCTTCTAATCGTTAATATTTGTTTTTATCAGAAACATTCGTGTAATTCATGAAAATCAAGTTTTTTTTACCTTTATCATAATTCCAGTGCACGGACTTAACTTGTTTAAATTCAGCACGTTTTTTAATTTTGGAGAACAGACATTCCACACATATTTTAAATCTCTGACGAGAAATATTTTACATAAACATTGTACGTTTGCATTTAAAAAATAAAATCAGATATCTTCTTATTCTCTTAAAAATATCCAATGTTACGATACTTCAACTATGTACAATAGCAAGTACTACTATACATATTTGACAAATGTGTAAGACTGAAAATGCGGTTAGAGGAAGATCAGTGAAAACGTAGTAAGAATATTGAAAAAAAAATGTATTAATAATCTTTTCCTTTATACATAATTAATACTGAATGTCCTTTGTTACTGTAAAGTGTCATTACAAAGTAAATTTACTATTACTATATAATAGAATTATCCTCTATCACACAATTTTCATGATAATTTTATCTAAAACCTTAAAAAAAAAAAAAAAGAACCACTTTTTAGTAGTATAGAGATTCAAGATAGAAAAATAATATTAGAAAATTCACTAAATACATATAAGCTCCGTTATTAAGCGTATAAAATAAGATCTATAATTATATTTTCCACGAAGAAAAAGATTAAAAGAAAATCTTTGAGACTCTTATAATCAATTGTTATTGAAAGGCATATTTCTCTAAAGATTGAAAAATGGTGGAAAAGGCTGTGTTAGATAATTTTCAATCGTAGGCAGCGAATCCATTTTGCTACTGTTAGGATCCAGCAATAGCGGAGACTCCGATACATTCTCCAATGGTAATTCTGAATAACTTGAATGATCATAGTAACTTTGGTCTACGTTAAGAATTGTATTCTGGAAGCCCAAATCCTGATAACTTGACAAACCCAGCATCTCACTACAATTTGTCTCAAATTGATCCACCAGGTCGTTCAAAGGTAACGTATCTGGATTGGCAACTTCCACAGTAACAACTTGACCAGAATTGATATCTACCAGTGACAGAATTTGTGGCATTGTATCCATCACAGGTAACAAATTAGACATTTGTACTGAAACTTCTGAACTCTCGGTAAGAGTTTCAGTGCTCGATAAGGAATTTACATGTTGCAATTCAGCAGAGAAAGATTTTACATTAAATTCATTAGCAATTGAAGATTTCTCCAGTGATACCGAAGTATGCGAATTGGTATTCATTCGAAGTTCCTTCTTCGTTTTAACGTTCTTAACTTTTGGCTTCTTTGGCTTCTCCGTTATAGGCACAAGTTGACCATCCTCAGTTTTCATTAGCTTTACCACCTAAATTATAAAAATTATTGTTTCAGATTATCCAATTGGGGATATTACGTATTTAGTAGTAATTATATTATTGCATTCTTTACCTTCTTCTTTCTCTCCATAGTAATTCTATGACAAGTTTCCATGTGTCTCGTAAGGTGATGGGATCTTTTAAAAGCAGCACTGCACTGACTGCAAGCAAATGGCCGAACTTGCTGGTGTGACAATTTGTGTCTATTTAATAAACTGTTTCTCTTGAATGCTTTGCCACATTCTTCACAAACGAATTGTCTCTCTTTATTGTGTACATAAAGCACGTGATCGTTCAAAATACTGACACTCGTGAAAGTTTTGCCACAATGTTCACAGATAATATTTCTCTTCTCTAGATGCAATTGCCTGTGCCTATCTAAGTCACTTTTATTAGTGCAATTAAAAGTGCATCCAAATGTATTACATGCAAATTTTTTTTCATCCTTATGCACACGTCGTACATGTTGATCACGGGCTCTTCGCGTTGTCAATTCTTTTGCGCAAACAGGACAGCTGAATATACCTTCTAGTGGGACTTCGTCATTGACTTTACCCAGATGGAGAGCAGTTTGCAAATGACGCAAATAACTGTCCTTTTTAATAAATCCATGACGACATTCAGCGCAATAATATAAACCTGAAAACCCCACCTTTATAAATGACCAGGAATTATTTATACTATAGAATAAAATGCCTTACCGTTATCTTCTATTTTAAGGTCCTTTGGCTTCGAAGAGTGAATCAATTTGAAATGCTCGTTGGCTCTTTTCTTGGATGCAAATGTTGCATCACACTGGGGACATTTATGAGTATCGTGATTCTGAACGTGAATTAAATATGTTTGTTCCACGTTAAAGGCCTGTGGGCATCGATCACATTTGAATTCCTTTTCGTTATTATGTCTCTCCATGTGCTCACGGATGGCTGTTTCAGTTTTCAACATTTCACCGCATTTTGAACATACTTTACCACTTTCATACTGATGTTTCGCTCTGTGACGATTCAGAAGTATCCTCTTCGGGAAGCTACGCGAACATGCATCGCACGAATGAGGATACTTGGTTGCTCTTTCACCGTGAATACGAAATAGATGCACGTCTAGGTATTTGCGTCTTGCAAATTTTGCGCTGCAACGAGGACAGTTATTCTTCAGATGGCCTTCCAAATGCCGGTCTAAGTGTCTTTTGTATCTAAATGTCATTGGACACTGAGGACAAGTCTTTATTTCTTCCTCCGAATTATCTGAAGCATCTAATTTCAGTTGTTCTTTGTTATTAAACGATTGTTCATCGGAATCATAATTTCTTTCTAAATCCGTCTCAGAATACAATTCGTTATTTGCAAGTTTTTCACAATCTCGTACATCGCTTTCGCTGCCTGCAGTTTCAAAACGTTGGCATTTCTGTCCCTTGGGAAATAAACCTGTTGAGGTACGCGAAGACGAGACTCCAAACTCGTCGTACAGTGATGTAGATTCTTTGTTAGAATTACAAAGAGAATTCGTAATATCTGGATGTAAAATCTTCAATGTTTCAGGAGAGTTTTCCATAATTTGTACAGCTGCATTATTCATCTTAATATCACAGTCTTTATCGGTATTTATAGAATTTTCAAGAATTATATTGTAATGATCAAATATCATTTTTTTATTGTGATACTTTATATTGCCATCATCTTCTCTATGCATCTTTCCTTCGTTTGCCAGGTCATGAGACTGTAGAAACATATTTTCCATTTTAATAAAATTAATATCCAAAGTAGATATATCATGATCGGTACTCCGATAATTTTCATCCAAATTTTCCAGTTGTAGATCGGACCTTGATCCATTGACAGACTCGGGGGATAAGTTTACCCCAGAATCCTTACTTTCAAGACTGCTGACACACTCGTGCAAATAATCGAAGCTAACAGCCTCATCATTTTCTGAAGAAATACTCTGTATTGCTTCCAACATTGAATCATCCTAAGGAAATTAAATAAGAATTAACTGAAATCAAACTAATAATGGATTGTGGAGCATGTATGATCTAAATATTATCTAACATCTGTTATTACATCACAAGAAATATGATATCTAGAAATTAGGTTAAGATGGAGATACTGAATCGGTAGAACGAGTCAAGAATATCTGAATACTCAAAGAAAATCATATTAAAGAAGTCAATGAAAAATTCAATGATCATACCTGATTGTCAAACATTGGAAGCGTCATGACCTCACTTTGTTGACTTTCGCCTACGGACATTTCTTGTCTAAAAATTCTTAAAAAGTGCAAGCTCACATACGTAAGATAATAGACAAACGATTACGTAATATGATAACTTTCTAACTGCTTCTTAATTTTTATCATTTATATATCTGATATAGTATTTTTCCATAGCTCTCAAAAATAATGACACAGCGGATGTATAACCTGTAAAAGCATCAGGTATATCAGTGTACATCAGCGGAAAACTCGATGAAACTCGAATCTCTCCGCCAATGAACATCGTATACTCATGGTTGCTAAGCAACTCAAAGTTCCTACAGAATCCCACATTTTTATAATTTCTAAAGGTTCCATAATAATTAGATGATAAATATTTAATAGATTGATTATTTAAATACTCTAATATAATATGATGAAGTTAGTCAAACAATTTCGGACGATCATCATTTGATTAATAATGTGAATAACTGCAAAATAAATTTGGTTACATACTTTCGAAAAACACATGTTCATAGTTATTGTAAAATTTAATAAAAAAATTACCTAGACTAATTATTTCTCTTAATAACTTTTAGTGAAGAGTTACTTCTTATATTGTTTGATACACAATAATATACTATATTGATATATACGTGATTCATATTAGCATAGGAATTTTTGCAGATTGAGTAAACAAGGCGGAAATTAACACGGTGGCTCGTTGATTAAGCTGTAAACTGTTATTGTGTGTTATTGAAAACAAGGATTACGTATATTTTCGTGAACCAGTAGTTTGATTATTTGCGAATGAGTTTTACTTATATTTTTACACGATTCTGAGATCAATTAACCCTTTAAAGGTTAGAATATGATGCATCTAACTCATTTCACCTGTCAACAGAATGCTAAGTTTCAAAAGAAGTAATTATTAATTAATGCTTTAATTTGTTTCAGGATAATCATTTATATTACTATAAAGGTGATAAATAGTCGATACTCCAAAACAATGACTGAATTGGAGTCGCAGAGCAAAGAAACAAGCATTACTGCGATAAGCGAGCAAGAGCGTGATTTAGCTCAAAATGCTCTCATAGAATTTCAAAAGGGTGCATACTCTGCGTGCTTATCCTATTTAAATAAGCTAGAGACTTTGAGACCTAAGGATCTTAAAGTTATGCACAATAAGGTTGTTGCTGAGTATTATAAAAGTGATCTGAAGAAGACAGAGTTAATGAAAAAGAGTTTAAAAGCAATATGTGGTCATATGTCAACACCAGATTCGTCTGAGGCTATGGATGATGTTGAAAAATGTGTTATGCGGTATAATCAAGCTGTTTTACTCTATCATACCAAGCAATATAGCACTGCTTTGCAGATAATGAATAGATTATTCACTTTTATTGAACCAATGGGTAAGAAGTAATTTTAAGTATAGTACTTTTGTAAATTATTTTCATATATTTACTTATATTGATATATATTTATATTTTTCAGAGGAGAGTTTGGCCCATAAAGTTTGTTTGCTTCTGATAGAATTACATATAGTAACTAATCAGCCTGACGCTGCGCTCTCCCTACTTAATTACATTGAAAGTCAATTTATATCGACAGATTCATCCAAAATATCTGTAACAGATAAGGAAGGTGTGATAAAACCAATAAAGGAACAAAAGGAACCACAAAAAGGTAGTGTGGATGCAGCAACAGATGCTTTTAGAATAAAATTACTGAAGTGTAAAGCAAGGATATACCTTATGACACATCAATTAAAATTATGTAAAAGAGAATGGAAAACATTAGTTTCTTTAGGTATACCCATGGTAAGTATTGGATATTTTAAAAAAATATTACTGTTTCCTACAAAGTGAAAGCTTTTTTTCAGAATATATCTTCGATTTTTTTAAAAGCCAATCTTGAATATCTACGTGGAAACTATAAGAAGGCCATGAAGATTATGAATTCAATCACCACAGAAAATCTGGAATTTAAGTATGAGAATTTCAGTACTCGGAGGGTAGACTTCATTTTAATAATTTATATACAATCTTTATTGATTCTCTAGAACATGCGGTGAATCTGCAGCCGTTTTGTATTACAATAACATAGCATGTCTTCATCACGCAATGGGGAAGCCAAATTTGGCATGTTTCTATCTTCAAAAGGCATTGCAGGAAAATAAGAATGCTGTGGACAGTGTTCGAGTAAAAGATAATGGTACATTATCTAACTATGATTGAGTGAAGTTGATAACAATATCAATTAAAGCCAATCATTTTGTTCCAGATCCCTTATCCTTTCTACCTCTATATACTCTTGGTGGCAATAGACATTACGAGTTAATGTACAGTTTAGGTGTATCCTTATTGCACGCTGGTCAGGCTGCAAAAGCTTTTGACTGTTTCACAGAAGCTGCGCAGGGATTGCACAATAGCCCAAAGCTTTGGTTGCGCATGGCAGAATGTTGTATTTACTGTTATAAATCCGTAAGTGTACATAAAGATTCTTCTGTCAAATACTGTACACAATAAATTTTCATCTTGAATTTTATTCTAATCACATCATAATTTATATGCTCGGTAAAACGCTATACTGTACTGTATTTAATTTCTTTATTATTTCCAGACTAATGAAGTAGACTTTAATATCCCAAAACGTCGCAAGGACCTCGTCCAAAAGGTCGTGGGTACTGGACTGTATCGAAAAATAATATTGGCATCTTCTCTTTCAAAAGATACAAAGTATCACACGGAGGGTCTCTCTTACGCCATACCTCAACCAACCTTAGAATTTGGAATGCTGTGTTTAAAGAATGCATTATTCTTACTGCCAGTTAATAACGAATTGAATTTGCCTATGACTCCTGTAGCAGGACCTCAAACTGTCTCCATGTCCTTAACTCCTGGCCATGCATTAGGTACCAGATGTGAAGTATTGTTTATGTAAAAGTACCATGAAGGATTATATGTTTGTAAATAATAAACAATTTATTCTCCAGGAGGACAGCATGCCACTCAAGTATCTCAAGCAACTGCGGTCGAAGCCATAAATTTAAAGGCTAGTGTTCTAGCCGCTAGCGCATATGTGTCCTTATGCCTTGGTGATTATGTTATAGCTTTGGAGCATGCGAAGGCTTTACTAAATATGAATAAGCTACCTGGAGCGTACAGACTACTAGGGAATTTATATGCTGCAGAGAGTTTGATTTTTATGGATAAGATTAATGAGGCTATTGAGCATCTCAAACCAGAAAATATTCAGGATTTGAGTACTAATTTACCTATTTTGGAGACTCTAGATAAGGATAGGGAAAAAACAGAGGAGACTATCGTCACATCGACAGGATGCAAAGGTATATTTGAATTTTGATAATGATAATGCTCTATATAACTCGAATTTTTATATTTTAAACATATAGCTTGGTATCCAACTAGTCTTGCCACCGGTAAGGCTGTCCTTCGTTACAACCTGGCAGTGGCCTATGCTATCCGTGGCGAGCTGGATAAGTCTGGAGAGACATTAAAACAGGTATACGTTTACAATAATTATTGAATAGTATTTTAGAGTACTGTCTATCGTCATGTATTTCACAAATTTTCTTACAGGTATGGATGTCGAAAGGTCCTGACTGTGATGTTCCTATACAAGTAATAATGCTAGCATTGTATATAGAACTACAGCTGGGTAAGCGTTTCTGGTTATTCTCCTGTTTTAGTCTATCTTTTCCTGTCTGTACCACAAACATCAATGCATTTATATTTCAGGTCATGCTGACATTTCGAGATCAATAATAAAGCAACACTGTCCACAATATCGATGACACTGATCATCCTCAAGAGTTCAGGTTTATCCTTGAGCATAATTGTATATACTAAAATAAGACAAACTTAAAGAAGTAACCGTGATTGTAGTGATTAAATAAGAAAGATGTGCAGTAAGGAAAGCATTTAGCTGACATGAATTTCTTATTAAAAAGTTCAAGAAACCTAAGGAAAGTCATAATAAAACTAATATATGATGAATCCTAAAAGGATATAATACATAACAATGGTATGACAATTTTTAATAATAAACATTTAACAAATGGCAAGTTGTCTTAATAATAGCATCCATCATCTTTATTTTTTTTGTCAATTCTAACTGGATGAATATCCAAAGATTATGGGTCAGTATGGTACTGGCCCAGTCCCTTTACTTTTGTAACAGCCTTTACCTTTTCCGTTGTGCCCATTGAGTATCACCAATGGTAGGGCCCGTTGCCCCAGTATGCTGGCCTCCTTATACCGAAGGAGTAGGGAGTCCCGAGTAACGATTAGGTACGCGGGTCCTGGATTCTGATTTCTGGAACGGGGTCGTAGGGGGCAGTTACGGTGCACAACGAAAACAGATCACACGCAGACGCGGACCCGCGAGAGACTTTTCACCGATCGCGTAACGCTCTTCCCCTATCTTCCTTGTTCGTTCCTTCCCTCAGTCGTGTTTATGCATCCACCCATGATATTTTTGGCACTAGTAGAAGCATCGTTCACGGTGTACGCGGGTTATCCGTCGTCGTCATCCTCTTCATCGTTCTTCTACACTTTATCCCTGTCGCGGTGATGCTGTGCTCTTAGTGATCTTTGAAAATCAAGGAAAAATACTTAAGATATTGAAAACGTATCAGGGCGCCTGGCGTCCCATCCTGAAGCCCTGTGCATCCTGACTGCATCCGCAGACTCGTGCAGCGCGTCCCTATAGTTGACGGGACATTGTAATAAATGATGTCTTTACTAAGGGTACGTCGTGTTTAGAGATTGTGAGGATCTTGAAGATCGTGGATCTGTGTGAGACTTTCTCTCTGGAATACAAAAGACAAGTAGAAAGATGGACGTGAATATTGAGAGGGAATGCAGCGCCCTGGGCGGCCTCTTTCAGCAAATCGTCAACGATATGAAGGTGAGATATGGGAGCGACAGCCGTACCGGATGCACCTTCTACTGGAGTCTAATTTTTGCTTTGATTTTTCTTATTCTCTTTTTCACTGTTTCTCGCCTTCTGTTTCTCATATCTTTACTTCTCTTGTCCTTCTCCTCTCTTTGCTCTTTCTTTTTTCTCTCTTATTTCTTTTCGCCGCTCCCTCTGTCATTCTCTAACAAATGTTCTTTTTCTTTTTCATTTCTCTTTTATTTCCTTTCTCTGTTGCATCGTTTTGTTGCATTCGTAAAGAATTTATTCGAGCACATGTAATATTATTGCGTAAGTGTCATGGGCATCGATCTGTGTTTACATCTTCATCTCCCACACAATTTCAATAAAGATAGTCGCAAATAACGTATAAAATTATTTTTGGAATGATTTCATTCATTGGGAATAATTCTAAGAAATTATCTCAGAGGATGTTTCAATTAATTATTTTATTTTTCATTATATATTATATAATTGTTAAATTCAATTTTTATTTAAAACTAATGGTTAAGTACCTTGAGATATACTTACATCGTTTAGAGATTGTGTCCATCTTTCTGATTCGGATGCGATATACTGTACGATTCATGTCGCATATTGGATTTAAACAAAAAAAATTGTACAGCAGATGAAAATAGTTAAGAGTGACAGATCAGTGTAATCCATATTAATGGGTAGGCGTATATTTCTATCTTATCTGTAACAAATGGACATGTATAACACTATAATGTAACAATTAGCTCATCTTTCTAGCTTTCACAATATTTCTTCATTTTCATGAATCCTACGAAATAATTTTCAATAAAATAATTTTCTTTTCGGGAGAGAAGCTAACTGGAGTTTGTAATTTCTTAAATTATTGTTTGCAGAATGGAGCTCCATTATGGGAAGATTTAATCTCCAAGGCAACAAAGTTACACACGTGTCTCAGGTGAGATAAAAAAATAGTATAAGACTGCATGAGTTACACTTAAGAAACTTACAACTGACAATATTCTGAAACAGTCGTGGATAATTCGGTCACGAAATGCAATCAATTATTATCATGTGAAAACGGAGTAACGGCAGCCAATGAAAAGTTTTATCTTTTAATAAATCGTGATCAGAAATCGATAAAGAATAGAAGGAAACTCGAGATATCTATGACGTTATTACAAAAATCAATATAATTCTTGCAAAGATACTTTGATTAATTAAATTATTAATTACTCTGCATCTGGCGCCATAGCTTGTAAGTAAGTTTTCGTGTAATAAATATCGTGTTAAACAGATTTCCCGCGTGGTACGATCGCTCGAAAGTGTTGGACATCTGCAAAATGTTGCTGTACCATGTACATCCGTAATTTAATTGCTCGTATAAATTGCAAGTCGATCGGTTCAGTAGTTCGCGCGCGCGCACCTCCTCTCCACATGCATACTTTTTATTTGCAATGGCGAATGCATCAAATACAACCGCAAGTTTGAAGCGTTCGTGCCTCACGGTAAACCTGTTTGGCCTAATTCTTTTTTCATTCTGTAAACAACAGAACCTTCTTGCAAACATCTGTTAAGCATCATACGTAACGTTCCTCGTGCCTACTGTTTTGGGCTTCTTGTTAAAAACGTTATAACATTATATTCATATACCTGGCTTCTTCGTGAGTGTTTAGTGGAAAAAAAAAGGATTGATTATTTGCAGAGCTGCGATACTGGCGATTTCAGCGTATCTAGAAGCTTTTCAGAAAATTGCTGATGCGGCAACCAGTGCCCGAGGTGAGTCATGTATGTTTTGAAATTTAAATGAATAATGGATTCTACATTGCTGGAAATGCTTTTCAACTTCGGGCATCAGATGATTAAAATTCTTACGTTTGCGCGGTTATTTTGAAGTGTCGAGCTATTATGGCCGTTGATGGGCATAAATGGGAACATCGACCCTTTCTAGCATTGCACTATATTCTTTGCACTCTCCAGCTGGGATAGTATTGATCTTATAGTTCCACTCCCTTCTACGGTTAGGACACTTGTTGCCACCCTCCTCCCTCCATCACTCGAAATACCCTTCCAAAAGTATCCTCAGTAGGTCAGATATAAGGTATTTTTACATTCAAGGTACGAAGTCTCGAGTTTCGAATAGAAAATGAAATTTTATTAATCTTGGAGTAATGATAAGCATGGTTTTCTATTCGATATTCTTGTATCTGAAAAATACCTTGTTCGTTGTACAAGGAGGTGCTTAAGGATGACGCGACGTTATTTGTAAAGTAATATCCGCAAAAGGTTACTTAAGTGCTAAAGATAATCGAAGTTTTATTATACTTAAGGAGCGACGAAGGAAATTGGAACAGCGCTAACGAGAATATGTCTTCGTCATAAGGCGGTGGAGACTCGTATGAAATCCTTCACCAGGTAAGCTTTATATGATTAATATACATGTGTGTATTTTTGATTGATAAATTTTTCTTCTTTTTCGTTGTTTTTGTTACTAAAAAATTATAATGGCACTTGGAACTTTAACCAGCGCAATCATGGACTGCTTGGTAATGCCACTTCAAGAGAAACTGGAGGATTGGAAGAAGTCGCTTATCAATCTGGACAAAGAGCACGCTAAGGGTTAGTGGCTGGGTTACACAGATGCCATTACTATTTAATCTCCATTTGATTGAGATAAGTTTGTATCTCCTTTTACGTACAATTTCTCGATAATGTCACAGAGTACAAAAAGGCAAAGGCGGAGTTAAAAAAACGTTCTACGGATACTCTGCGACTGCAAAAGAAGAAAGCTCGCAAGGGTCAGGCACAGATTTATGGACAGATCCAGGGTCAGGGTCATGTAACGTGTTCGAGTGATGCTGAACTCACGAGGCTTCTGGAGTCATCGGCAGCAGTTGTCCAGGAGAAACGTCTCAGCTTGGAGGAGACAGAGAGAAAAGCAGTACGCGCTGCCCTTCTCGAGGAACGTGGAAGATTTTGCCTCCTCGCACGATTTTTGAAACCAGTACTTGTTAGTAGAGAATTCTTCAAATCATTAGTATCATTGACCTCAGTCAAGTCGGATGAAGATGATTTGACGCTCAATGTGAATCAATGCCATTTTAATTTAAACGACTTGACGGGTTGACGCATTGAGTTATTATACGCTCGACCTAATAAACAATCACAATTTTCATACTGAAATTATATTTAGGACGAGGAGATTGCGATGCTCATGGAATTGACACACCTCCAGGAAGTTTCTGATCAATTACAAAGGCACGCAGCGTCACCGCATCATCTTCCACCTGCTTCGGAGCAAGTAATTACTGACATTAAAGGATGCGACGCAGCTCAATGGTCCTTGGCTACTCCACCGTCTAGCCCTTCCTTGTCGCTGGGATCACGGAAAAGTTCCATGTGTTCCATTAGCTCTCTTACAAGTAGCAGCAGCGGATCTTGCAAGAGTCATCCAAGTCCATCTGGTCATCCATGGCACAGATCTCTGTCCCAGGTAAATAAATAATTATTCAGATCGTTTAAAGAGCAGAAGATTTTATAAGAAGGCAGGGTAGTTTATTCATATTTTTCTTTTTAAATCTCTGCATGCATCGTCATTTATCGCTATGCAATTGATATGCATTGAGCTCTGCACTGTCATTGTAGTCGCTGTACGTTAGTTTCTAGTCCTTGGCAAGGATGCTGGACGAATCTTAGCTTAGAGAACGTATGCAGTAGTCGATGTTGTACTCGTTGTAGCCGGTTGGTGTCAGGCCCTCCAGCATCAGCAGCATGATGACTCTTCGTCATTTGACTGGCAGCAGCTCCCGTGACTCTGGGTTCACTTCTCAGGATACTCTGTACACTCAACCAATTTCTGAGCACCAGGTAAGGTAGTGGCTCTGGTGTTATGTTATCTTTTTTTTTCTACGTACAGTTCATACCTCTCAAGAATATAACGCAAATCTCAAATTAACATAAAGCACAATAATGTAATGGTCTGTCCACATTTCCTTTGTTCTGTGTGTAGTCAAGCTTGCTTACTCACAGAGGAGTTTTCGGCGTAAGCGCAACTTGAAAAGAATGTGAAGTTGATATTGTGAGACGACTGATTTCAAGCGCTACATTGTTGAGAGGTTGTACTGTACATCCTACTATCTCTTGATGTTTTTAGCACTTGCTTTTATTGCACGATTTCATAATTGTTACAGGAGTATTGTTTCTTTATAAGTGGGATTTATTTTTCTCCCAGGTATCAAATGCCTCGTCGCACAGCAATCAGAGTACGGGATGCACCATTACTAGACCCATCACCACTTCCACATGGCCTGACCTTCAGGAGACTTCGGTTCAGTTTGATAGGCAGAGCCAGAGTACTGTCAACGAACGACCTCACACAATTTCTTCTGGTAAGTGAGAATTAATCTGTTCTACAATAGTACAGTGTGGGTTGAGCTGCTGTAGATCTTAATGGAAAATTATCATGTGAGATAATCAGTTTAAAATAGCTGTGACAGTGTGCTTTTATTTTTAAACTGATTTTAAATGATGTCGTGATTATTGAAAGTAGGTTAATAATAGTTTAATTGGTGTTTCATTTAAATCCTTTTGATTTTAGCATATGAGAAAGGACATCAGAGACCAGCACTCAGCGTATATACATTTCAAGCACCTGATAGAGATGTTAGTAGCTGTTGTCATAGTCAACCAGCTTCACCCGTATCCTCATCCTCATCATGTTCCTCGTCAAATCAACAAATTACCCGAATACAGTTACGTAGGAATAATGGCGGCAATAGACCACCTATTCCTAGTCGATGTTCCAGCTTGGAACGGCCAAACGTTCCAGCGAAGAGTGAGGTACCTGGAAGTCTCAGAGGAAAACCGAAACTTCCTTTGCGTGCACATTTAGCAAAAGGTACTAGTCGTCCTGAAGACAATACTTTCAATTTACATTGTATTATTTTATCATTTTTATATACTTCAGAGTTAGCGTCACATCAACATCAGCAGCCAATGTATGTGAACATGCACGAATTGGCAAGTTTGGCAGCTAGTCGTGCTCAGGAAATGCAGCTACCACTTCCTCCTCCACCAAGTAACGCACCAGGGCCAACAGTCGACAAGGTAGACAGTTTAAAAACTCTTTTGGACGATCTCGATTTTTTCTTATTCTTTACCTAACAAATTGTTTTGTTTTTTTTTTTTTGTTTTATTCAAGACTGACAGTACTGAAAAAGATGGCGGCAGCTTAACATCTGAATCAAGCTTAGAGTCTAGCAGTGGTTATGGAAGTCAGACGACACTTCCACATTCTCATTCAGTACATAATCAAAATGACGCCAACTGGAACGCAGCTCCGTCTTCCCTTTTATCGCGCCGAGGATCGATGCAACAGGCTACAAGACCTGCACCTCCAGTAAGACGTACATCAACCATAATCGGAAGCAACTATAATAATGCTCTTCCAAATCCCAACGAGGAACATGGTAGCGAAGTTGTTTGCGACGAAGTCGAAAATCTTCCACCGCCTCCTGCATTTTTATTGGAAGGATCTTCCCCCACAGCCAGTCCGACACCGCAAAGGTAAATTCATTCTATTACCGAGTTTAAAGGTCATCAGATAATCGAGCATCCAATAGAATAAAAGTTAAGTGAAAGTTAATACGATCACTTTATATAATCATTTAAATAATTTTATACTTAAAATTTCTTAGGCATTTTTAGATGGTTATCTATTTCTGAGAATATATTAGATATAGTATGTAAATTATACGTACCGTATAAAATTATAGAGGAGAGGAAGATATAAAAGAATGAGTCATTTCATTTGCTTTTAAATTTCCTCAGTGCCTATTCTTGGCAAGAGGATTGACGTGGACGTCATTTTAAAAGACATTTTTACTGAACAGTGTACACAGACGTATTTCCGGTCTCTATTACCACGCATAATCTCATTGGCTTCAAAGTACTTTTGAGTGTTCACTGGATACGAAGGACTTCCGAGTTCTATTTTGCGTGGGCGACACAGTATGATTGCTCTGAGAGTAATTCTCAAGAGTGGTCGCACGGTAGCTTATTGTATCATCCAAGGGAAGAGAGTATTTCAAATTGATCTAGGATGAAGAGAGACAGACAGATAACAAGATGATTTCGAATGTGTGAAATAATCTTGGGTCACACATCCGAGAGTAAAGTCTTAGCTTTTTCCTGTCTCTTCTGTGTCCCTTGGTATCCCATTGGCGTATCTAAAATATGGAAATTTCATAGCTACACGATTGCTGTATTTTAATGTGCTGCCACGAGGGAATTGGAACGAGGAATGTTGCATTTTCTTTCAGGTCAATATCCGTCTCGGAAACCGTGCGAACCTTAACGGAATTACGTCATACACCGGCGAGTCCTTCTCTTCTACGTAAATGCACGAGTTCCCAGCAATATGGAAATCAAACCAGCACTACCACTCAACACAATACAGTACTACAGATAACTCGTTGCACCATCGAACGCTCTAGTTCATCGTCAACACGATCCAATTCTCAGGATCGTGTATCTCCTGGTGGTTCCACCAGCTGTGGTACAAATCAAAGTCAAGGTCCGGGTGGTGTTGGCCAAAGTTTCATGGCCGTCCTCAGTGCCAAGTTAATAAGCAGCTCGTCGACTTCTACCACTGCCAATAATCCTGCTGGAATTAGCCCAAAGTCTTCTAGGAAACATTCTGCTGAACAGCAACAACAACAACAACAACAACAACAATCGAACAGGAATTCGAGAACCTCGACTGGATTTTTAGAAACATTGAACGCTAAACTTGCTCATCAACAACAACAGCAACAAGGTAGCAACAATGCAAGTAGATCTGCCAGTGTAAGACGTATCATGGGAAACAGAGTCCCTATAGTGGATCCACTTCAAGTCAGAGATTCCCTTATGGACCAAATACGCCGTGGAACATCTCTTCGTAAAACAACTGGACCCATTAATGATCGTTCTGCGCCTAAGATTTACTGAGCTTCGATGACAAGAGCTTGCAAGTTCCTGGATTATTTATTATGTCTTATACCAGGTTAAAAGAATCCTCCTGGAATATGGATAATCCATCCAGTCTCCAGAAATGTTGATGAAGATGAATCAACGGCAACGACTGAAACACATCTAACAATTGGCTGCGATAAGCGGGACGCTGAAAATAAATTATACAAACGACAGCGCATATATTCCCAGCCATTTTTTTTTTATTGTGTCTCTTATGTACTAGAGGGAGGATTGCGACAATGCGAAAATTTCGAAATTATAAGGGGTTATTGTTCTGCGTAATACCGGCTTTTTGACACTCGTATTCGTTCGTAAAACGCACAAGAGTTTATTACGACTTTTTATTCGCGCGTATTCATCTTCCTCTTTACGTACCCATCGTCTACGCGAGGAGCAATACTACTCCGTGAAGGAAGATCTAAAGAGTCTGCGAATGGACGAATGACATTGTTCGTATGATAACAGAAGTAGTGTTTAGCGTTAATTTTTGTTTTAATTGTTGCTAAGAGTATTATAGAACGTCGCGCGTGTACGATCTTCTTTTTTTTTTTTTTCTCTTTTCTACTATCTTTGTGTTTCTAAGGACAGATAGAAAAACTATAATGGCGTAGCGTTCTTCACGTTAAGACTGTGTGAATACCATGCCTCTATTGCTGTTCAAAAGAAATATTAATTTTAATGTTTGACTTTTTCGTTTTCTATGTTATTAATAGTTTCTAGTTTCTTGTTCCTCCCAGTCTTGGGATAATGTTGAGAGCAAACCGATAAACCGCGGAACGCCTATGCGCCAATAATATCAATTCTATTTGTTTCTCTGGAAATAGAAGTCATCGATATGTCACACTTTACACGCGATTATTTCCATAATGATATCATTCTATGAGATAATTTTAATTTTTTTTTTAATTAAATCTCGGCCCGGATAATTTTTAAGTGTTTATTCGCCTTAAGGTTAAACACATTGTAGCCGGGACGTATGCACACGGCAATACAAAATGTAATAACGAGGATTACTGCCGTTTTGCACCTTGCGTACCTACGTTCCTTTCGTTCACGGGTGTTCAGGAGTCACAGTTAAACTCTTGCAAAGTATGTTGGTGTATAGCGCCTATACAGCAAGTAATATTATAATATTTTTTATTTAATATAAATTAGCAATTTAATAATATTGAGTCAGGCGAGAGATAGATACGCTCGAACTTTTCGAGAATAATTCCAGATAATAACGAGATCCAACTTGTCTATCGTGGCTATCGTTCGTTTGAGTAAGAGACATCTACTGGATATACAGCAGAAAAGCGTGTAAAATTATAATATACAAGAAATAAAACTCAAATTCGATAATCGATAGACATTGGATCACAAATATCACAATAGCTACCGGTAATAGCCGTAACTCCACTGTAATAAAACAATATTTAATGTAGTTACTATTTAAAGATGATTGTTAATTTGTAATAATTATTGCAGTAGCAGTGAAAAAAAAAAAAAAAAAAAATTTGAAGATAATAAATAACGATACGATATACTTATTATATTTATCAAGATCATCCAAGTATTATTTTTCGTAGATCAATAGGAGCTTAATAAATACCTGAAGTTTGTGTATCACGAAAAATTTAATATTCTTTATTTACAACTCGTGTGTTATTCGTAGAAAAAAAATATATATATAATCAATAGATATCTTTAGTACGGTGAAAGAGTATTTTAAAATAATATTTTTCATTAAGGGGGCTGTTGCGTTTTCATGATTATATAATTATTTATTAAAAGGATAAACGCTCTCAATCATTTTGCATATTGAACGTTCTAAATAAAATTGTAGGCATCGTTTTGACATAAATGCATCCTACAAACTCGAGCAACAGAGATTGATTATGAAAATAGATATATAAAATATTAATTTTTCTCTCTCTCTCTCTCTCTGTTTAACGAAATATGTTGCTAATTTACTGATCTCCACACTTGGCTTCTGCAAATCGCTGCCATTAACGTTCAATGTTTTGTTACGTACTTCTTTTTAGGCTAAACTGCTGTCATTTTTAACTGGCGATTGTCTGCCTGCCTGAAGACAGGCACAGAAGGGGAGTTATTAAAAGGATGTCTACAAACTGAACGAGCCGCCATTATTTCTGGCGGTGGGCCTTGTGTATTTGGTAATGCATAAATTGATATTAATTGATCGATTCTTTGTTCAGCATGATTTCTGAGGGATGCTAGATTTTTATTTTCCGAGCTTATCAAAAGACCAAAGCTACCAGCTGAAAATTATCATAGATTATTGTTAAGGATAATTCAGTCATTTTATTTAAATAAGCTTAACGTGTACTCACGCTTGTCTAATGGCGGACAGGGACAATCTGGATCCACGTTCAACTCTATGGTAGAACGTAAACGTCTTGGATGAGAAGGTGCCAGTAAGTCTAATAATAATCGAGCTTTTCGCCATCTTCTTATGGCTACCTTTACGACACTCTTTGCGTTACAGTATTTATCTTGAATATCTGCTGGTAACGTGTCAGCACATATTGGACAGGAAGGATTGCGTTCTGGAACGGCTGAATATTTTTATAGAGAAATATTTTTCTTTGATAAAAAAAACTTTTAGAGGAAAGATTTTTTTTTTAATGGGAACAACAAATAATACATACTTGTCGTGTATAGATTCCTGTCGAATATAAAGTGCTCTGGTTCTACTATCATATCTTCTTCGGGGTTTTGAAATTCCTAATTTTAGAACGATTAGATGTATGAATGAGAATTTTTGATGTCAACAATTATTTGATATTACCTTTGAATTTGGCGCGTGATCTACAATTTTTTTAGAATTCTCCTTTACTTGTAATATCTTTTCATTTGTCAAAACTTCTGATTTAGTGTTTTGCTCTTTAATAAAATCATCTGAAGGTTTTACAAATACTCCTGAGGGACCTTCTATTCCTTCGGGCATTTCTAAATCGTGATCCACTTCAACAAAAAATGGATTCAGTCCAGTATTCGTTTCGTCCGCTGCCTGACCACTTCCGGATTCGTTTAATGCTAAAACGATATTATATATTATATTAATGGTATTCACAAAATAATTATTTGACAACTTACTCTCAGGTTCTTGAATCAGAATAGAATTGGTATTGGCATGACGAGATATTCCACTGTTCTCTGAACCATCGGTATGTATAACGATATTTGAACTCTTTGCAAAAGGCACATTCATTACTTTAGGTTCCAGACCACTTGGTAAAACATCATCTACAATATCCGGAACTTTGTCATCGTCTTCCACAGGCTGATTAGTAGATACAACTATTATTTCAGGTTTGTCTGTACTCGATACATCAAGTTTATTCTTTGAACTTGCACTATCCTTTCCGACATTTTTTGCTATTCTTTCTGTCGTTTTTGAATCTTCTGATGCGCGTTCGTTCGCTTCTCCAGGAGAAGATTTATTAGCCTCCACCAGATCAGTATGATCAGATTTTGGTTCCACAGGCATGGGATTTGGTATTGGCTGTATATCGTCTTCACCGGCGCTACTGCAGGCTTGAGAGAAGCTATAACTCTAAAAGAAAATAGCAATTGTTTAAATTATTTAAATAAAAATATTCGATCCTGAGTGTTACATCTTTATATAAATATCTTACGGTTGTTACGAAGAGTTCTAACTGATAGTAATCGTAGAGTTTAACGTTCGCCGGTTCCGGTCGGTCGACAATATTTTCTCGACCAACGATAAATGAAATGCAGGTTCTCTGAGCCGTTAATTTATCAAAATAGATACTGACGACATCGCGCTCTTCCTCGAATCGTTTCACCTCTATGAGAGAGAAAACGACTCAATTACAAAATAATACAATTTATTTTAAACGTACTTACGGGACGATGGTTCTTCGATGAGTGACTGAAGACTGGTACGATCCGGCATATAACCACTGATCATACCAATTTCAAGTAGAGCCATGTTGCTCTCCTCATCCGCCATTTTATATCTGGCACATGCAGTTATTCTTTGCATGGAGCATTCATCCACAGACGTTATAGATTCAGCAGATACAGATAAATCAAACGCATCAGATCCTGTTGCATGAGGAATGTTGTACTTCAGATTACTCTATAAAAGCAAGATATGACAAATTTAATTATAGAAATTATCTCTTCCATTTTTTTTCTTCTAATTATACTAATACTAATACCTGTACTAAGACACATCCTTCACCCTCGGCAAATACTTCCACCACAGTCGGCAGGACTGGCAGGAATATTTGCCTGAGGACAAGTCGATCTGCATTTTGCATCCTGAAGACATGATCTACCTCATTTCCAGTAACCAGTACAGAGAGATCAGTGAATTTAGTGGACATAGCAATAGCGTATTTGGTAAGTGCTTCCAATCCTAATACAGTATCTTGGGTCGACGTAAAACCACCCTCTGCATTTCTTTGTTTAGATATCCAGCGTACGGCTTTCAAAGCTTCTATCATATTTTCATCACCGCCAATTTTCACAAGAGTCAGAATAGCATATGCTGTCATTTCAATGCTCAGACCAATGGATGGCTTCTCCTTATTTTCCCACCAGAGTAAATCCTGATTGGAAGGAAATCAATTAAAATACAAATCATTTAGAGAAATCTATGGAAGTCAATTATTC
>JARPRG010000565.1:0-12729 GCA_031001745.1 Hartigia nigra | reverse complement strand
TCGTGTCAAAAGGTTAACACAGACGTATTAAAACTCACGTAGTCTCCGTTTCTTCTTCTCCAAGCTTTCCAAACGCATGATCTATCGATCTTCGTAAATCGTTTCCAAGTTGTTTAAACGCAATTTTACCAAGCCAATCAGCCAAATCCATGCGATTTAATTGACGAAGACGACGCTCCAGGTCTTCATGCGTTTTACCTTTTCCTTCCTGAGGCGAACTGTTCCAGTGTAATAACTGCCTAATACACGGTATTTCTTCATCGACTTTTCGTTCTACATAAATTATTAATACCTTAATAACAACATTTATTATTGAATTTTTATTCTACACTGACACAGTATAACTGTCTTGTTAATTATAAGCAATTTTATGACTCACCGGCTGCTTCTATGCTTCGTGGCAATTCATAGGTTGTGTAATGAAGCGCAGCTACTAAACGCCGACATTCATTAGGATCAAGACGAGCAGCTATATATTCCAATTCTGGTAAATTAATATCAATAGTGCACGAAACAAGATGAAATTTTCTTTGTGTTAAATAAAGAAAAATCGTAATACCAATTAGAATATTCATTTCAGGAAGAACATTAGGATATTAAACAAACGAAAGTGATGTATTGCATTACGATGTACACAAATGATACGTGACATAGATGCACCGATTTTGATCACCATAAGAAAGAAATATCGACTTCTTAAAATTCATATAAGAATTAAAATAATTTTAGCACGTTCGCCACCTTTAGAATTTATCATTAAATTTAGATAATATTAGGAAATATTTTTGCAATTAACGATACACAGGGTATTCACTGAAAGAGTAAGATTATTATTATGACCTTAGACGAACAACCTTAACATTAATTTTATTGCTAATATTTTTTCTTATCGGCATTCGCAAAAACCCCAATGCTGTGACAGTTTTCCATAAATTGTTCTCTGTATCAGGCGTAGAATCCCAATTTGCACTTCCAACGTTGCCAATAGAATGAAATATAGATAATAAACATGAAAAAAAAATAAGATGACAAAGCTGTTACACGAAAAGACGAAAAACTGTCTCGAATATATTTTATTATACATATACATTAATGAAAATATATACATGGTAGACTGCAGCTTTTCGAAGCAGCGTAGTGTCGATGGGATCATTTCGATATTCGCGCGCGATTGGCTGCCGTAATTATAATGCATTCGAGAACGACGATTTTCAAAAGGCTTCTAGGCCGACATCATTAATCTCGCTGAAAACGAGAGTCACTGAAAGTCCTAAGGAATGAAAAGTACAAAACAAAAGACATCCTTCGTCCATATCTCTTTAGCTTTTGCAAAATTGATAAACAGGAAACACTGAATCATTAACACGCGAATACCGAAGCTAATCCGCTAAACGTCTGTATCTTTCACTATTCTACTGCACAGCCAAACACTTGCTCGATCACTCGGTTTCAACGTTTTTCATTTATTGTAATACGATTTAATATCAGTAGTAATTACCTATGATATCAGTAATCACGATACAAAACATCATAATCATACAAGAATTTCATCCTCCGGTGACACCAGTTCCCACAGATAATACTACATTTGTCAAATAAGATTTTCTACTTTGAACCGTAAGAATCTGATCGAAAAGAAAATAATAAATGACTTCTTTAAAATTCGCATCGAATAATACAATGATACTGGACTTAATGCCGTATCGATTTAAATTTTGCGCAGACGATTGTTCGAACCACCACAACGGAAAAAAAAAAAAAAAAATCTTAACGCTTGGCAATTTTGACATACAACGATATTAATTATTAGACGTATAAAAAGAAGACAGCTGAAAAAAACGAAGTGGTGCTGTACCAGGTGGGTCTATGTAAAGAGTATCTAAGAATTTGTGAAAGGTTGGTAACCCTTTACGAGTGGGCCCCTTTGCGATTATGTTCCTTTTTTTTTTTTGTGGTACGTTTATGCCTCTTTTATATCATAGACGTAACGCACGTCGCTTGAAAGTATTTGACTTCGAAACGATACGTTACAATGATCGTGTTTACTTTCTATAGGGATGACATGCAGCGTACAAAACATATCTTATTTATATGTATAGTGTCGTAATTCTATTCTCCTTCCTCCGTTTCCCACCATACCGAGTAGCTACTATCAGGAGAAGAATACAATATTACAGAATATTACGTAATTACGCTACCGCAATATATATATATATATGTATATGCCTAACACTTAGATGAAGATATTGGAGATGAATAGCGATTACAAAATTGTATCTAAATAAGATTGAATTCTTTTAAATAATAGCTACTCGGTGTTATCTGTTACGGCCAAGTATTAGATATACGCGGTACGTCCTTGACGCTATCAAGAATTAGCAATCGATATCGTTCTTCTGCAAAGATGGCGCGCGTCACGTCAGCGCATTTGTACGTACGCAAGTTCATCGAATCAAAGGCAGGAAGTGGAACAAAGATGCGTCATAGTCGAGTATCGCACTCGATTTAAATGGCGACGCCATGAGATCCTAGTAAATGTTCGTCGTATCCACGTATGTTAATAATTTTAAAAAATAATAATAATAAATTACGTGGAAGCACAAAAGAAACGCAGTCTCGTTCCGTTAGCGAAAGATACAATATCCTGTAGTTTCGCGTGGATGTCTCTTTCTTGCGGATGAGATAATTTCGAGTATCCCTTTAAATTATTTTGGGGGAAAAAAAAAAAAAGAAAATGACTAGGTCAGCTTCGAGGAATGTCCACGAAATTACTGCCACCTTCTTTGAATATCCTATGTCTTAAAAATTAAAAATGCCGAACGCTCCCTTACCAACCAGTAGTGCCAAACAAATGAACGCTTTGATTCGTATGTCAGTCTGTACTCTCCTAGTCCGGAGTCACGTCTAATCTGTTTCTGTGTAATGTGCGTATATTGAATATACGTCTAGTGTATCCGGACAGCCGAGGAGATGCGGTACGTTATGGGATTCGTATAACAAGCATCGAGAACATTGACATCAACAATTCTCGTGGCCATTTGTAAAAATGCATCTTAAATTATCACTCATCGACGCCATTATGAGTATACCTGAATATGATGAAACATTGTCTGACACCTAGCAGAATGTAATAATAACTTTGTGCATTAAATGTACACAAAAATTGTTTCATCTTAAGATTTCAATCATTCAGAGTACCACTAAAGTATGATGAGAGCATTGATAATAACATACTATCGATAACTGAGCACAAGTAAAAATAATAATAAGGACAATAGTATTAATAGCGATAGTAGTAGTGATAGTATTACTTGTAATAATATTAATAATAATAGTGGTAGTAGTGTAGTAGTAGTAATAGCGGTACTAGTGGTGGTAATGGTTGTGTGATAGTATGTTGATTATCGTGTATGTTGTTGTTCTTGTTATTGGTACATACTCTCCATGTTCCTTTATGAAATTTCGAACGGACTCAAGGATTGGCCATGAGAAACAAGAGCGATGATAAAATTGCTCCCACTCAATGATTACGAGTCAATGGCAGAATGCCAAAGTCTGCCATCTGGTAACCAGAGAAGGAAATGCTACAATTTCTTGTAGACTTGTTCCACTACCTTGGCCATTTACAAAGCTGGCTCCAGGTAGTAGTATTCGGACGATTCACCTTAAGGGGTGACATGATTGCGAAATCACAGAATAACGCAGCAACGGCAATATCGTTGTCGCGACGCTCCTGCACTTGGCGGTGGTGTCACTGGTGCGAAGTACGCATGTACCTTAATATTAGGTAAATGCGTCTGAAACATAAAGAAGAACAATATAAAACAAAGATAAAATAAACTGGCAAATCGTGCACCATGAGACGAAGAAGGTTGGAGAACGTCTTAGGAAGTTTATGTCTGTTTTAATTCTTTGTTTTGTTGCGACTCCTTTTCATCCGTCGTGCAGATATGCCAGGGTGACAATGCAGGGAGTAGAGAAGATACTTTACTCTGAGTCTACGTATGCCAGCACGGGTGATCAATTGGCAGTCGTACAGTTCTATACGTTGAAGATTGTGACAAGCCTGTAAAAGATGATCCAGACTGGCGTCCGTAATCAGTGGACAGTTGTCCAGCTCCAGTACGGCAAGGTGTTCCGCTGCACAAGGTGAGAGAGCTAGTTGCCGGATTCCTTCATCCGTTATCAGCTCGCAATGTGATAAGCTCTATAACGAGGGAAGACAAAAACACCATGGATTAACGTACTTGAGTTTATGATAATATTATGAGGAAACAAATCATTACTCACTAGCTTCTCAAGCCTAGGACAACCCATAGCTAAGTGTATAAGTGTAGCATCCGTAATCAAGACACATTCCTCCAAGTCCATTTTCTCTAGGAGTCTACAATTCTGTAATTAACGCACCAAGAATCTTGTTACGAATATTTTCATGTACTAGGAAAGTTTTTGTGAACTTACTCTAGCTAGAGCCTGAAAGCCAGCGTCGGTGAAATGAGTACAGGCCACGCACTCCAGGATACCGAGAAGCGGACAGTGCTGCGCCAAGGTGACCAAGGATGCGTCTGTTAAGTTGGGACAATTTGAGAGACAGACGTAGTGAAGTCGTGGACATCGCTCGCTAAGTTCCCTGACGGCATCGTCTGTGATATTCTGAAAGAAGTAGCACGGTCTGGTCTCATCCGTGCTACCGAGCACGGTGAAACTAGTTTTTAATTAAACTAAGACTAGTACCCTGCACTCGTGGAGGTTGATTGCTTCCAGATTGGGACAGTAACGAGCCAGGCACTTGACAGCTCTGTCGGTCAGCTGTCGGCAACCTTTACTCAGGAAGCTGCGGAGCTCAGGACATCCTCTAGCCAAAGCTTCAACGCCGTTGTCGGTGAGTAGCTCACACCAGGATAGATTGATATGAGTCAGGAGTGGACATCCGTCCGAGAGATCCTTTAAGGATAGGTCAGTCACTTCGGGACACGAATCCAGATTCAGTCGTTGAAGTTTTGGACAGTGACTACTTAACGCTGCACATGTTCCATCAGAGATCTTTTTACATTGACTTAAATTTAATTCTTCGATATTGGGACACAGTTGGGCCAACGTGCGCATAGAATTGTTGCCAATACTCTGGCAGCCTCTTAGAGATAGTTGCCTTAGGAATCCACCGCAGCGCCTTGAGATATTTTCTATGACTGGTCCCTATAGTGGAGTGATGTTATCAATATCTATTTATTATTAAAAAAAATGTATATTTTCTATCAATAAATTCATTTGTTACCTCGACGTCGCGTTGGAAATCGAAGAGGTCGATCCTTTGCCAATTGGATCCATCTAAAGCCAAGACGTTCCAGGCCTTGCTTACTTGAGCACAGCGACATAGTGACACCACATCCAAATAAGAAAGGATTCTGTGAAGTGTTACAGAATATTTCAGTCGACCGGTTCATGTTTTAGGTTAATTCATTATATTAATTAGATTGTTATGTTACCTAAGTAATAATTCCTTTGGCAGTTTTTTGTTTATCTGCGCCTCATCATCATGAAATACCCATGTCAGCTGAAATTAAAGTAAATAGCTTTAATTGAAAATAATACAGATTTATTTCTTCAAGTATGTTCCTATCCGATAAAGATAATAAAGATTATTTAAAGAAATGTTTGAATGGATAAGACAGTTAATCGAAATGATGCAGAAAGCAATGGACTGTTAGCAGCATTGAAGTGTATTAAAGGAGCGACGAGCACCAACCTGCATGTAGGATTGCTTCATGGTGGTGACAGGATTGTTGTGAGAGTGTGATTGCGACGTGTAGTAACCCGCTTGATGGTGATGGTGATGATGATAATGATGATGGTGAGGATGATGATGTGAGGGATGTTGTTGCCTCCACCAGTGACCACCAGTCGAAGCCTCGTCAGCTTGCTGAGTTCCTTGACAGACCTGGCCCCCTGTGCCCACTCCTACTCGACTTACTTTTTTCTAAAACATATCCCAATATTTTGTCGCTATACGCTAACCCCACAAAATTTTCTTAAGCAAGACCTAGACACTCAAAGTATATCGCTGTACCTTATCTATACCTTCACAGCTCCCAGCAACAATTTTGACATCTCAAATAGACTCGAACCCTGTTAATTCTTCTTTATTTCATTCCATAGTACATCCAAAAGCCTTTCTAAGTCGCTATGAGAAATTGAAACTCTCATAATGCTTTCCTTGTATTCTATTAGACTCTTTATAGTCCATCTCACGTTTTTATACGTAGCCTGAAAGCGCTGAACGTTAAGCAAAGACCTAACATATTATCTTTAAATATTGACAATGGTGAAAACAATTAAATATTCTTCACCAATTAACAAACCCACTTCAAAAATTATGTTAAAGCGCGTTTAATTATTTAAAATTCCCACGCAAGTTGTGCGACGCATCTCGTCGACCAATAGACGCGACATTTAGTTACGCGCGCGTAAGCGTGACACTAGGTATCTCCGTCACACTCGCACCTTTTCGCCCTGATTCTTTCTCTCTTTCTCTCTTTCTCTCCTTCTTTATCCTTATCATCTCTCATCAGCCCTTAATTTTCAAACAAATCTCTCATCTTTTACACTCAACCTCTTAATCATAATATACACAGAAATTCACGATGATTCCAAAAATATTCTTTCACTTATATATTACAATATAATTGCACTGAGTTCCTTTGGAAACGTATCAATGATATATACAACATCAATTAAAGAGAACTAACCAAATGGGAATCCAATATTTATGATAACACGTCACGAATACAAAATATATAATCATTAACTATACATTTTGTAGGACATTATTGATGAAGAGAACAAAGAAAAAGGGTGCATGAAGAGGAAAATGTCAGGGTCTATAACATTTAATGCAATGCAGAAGCCAAGGAACTTATAAGCGAGGACGAAGGAGAACAAAGGACAGTCTTCGCTGAATGGTCAATGGGAAAATGGAAGGAGGTTGAAAAGTGAAAAAGCTTTGAAAAAATAGACAATGCAAGCGTCCTTAAAATAATGTCGATTATACGGTATTGAGCTTTTCATCCATAAACAGCAAGGATGAAAACCGCCGCGCGTACTTACACAGGGGAAACGAATCAGCTGTTCGCCTTCGCAATGACAACATTGAACATACGACCCTCTGTGCTTTGTGCTTATTACGTATAATCACATTAAAAGCAATAGAGGCGGTGCATGACCTACCTCGAGCCTGGTGCGCCCGGAGTGTATCATCCTTTTGCGTCGCGTTATTTTGTACAACTTTCGGGAATACCCGCACAATATTAGAAAATTCTTTAACGGAGCAAGTCGCTACGATTCGCAAGAGAAATGGCCGAATCTACTGAGCGCATACATTGGAGAGCAGGACGAATGGATTCTTTTAGAGCCAGACTTACTACTCCGATTGGCTCGAATCACTTGACTTGGCGACAGTACAGCCAATCAGCGTTGTCATGTTCATTGTTTACACCATTTCCATCGGAGCTTTACTTTTAAGAAATCCTATTGGTCAAGTCTCCTAGATAACATGTTTTTTCTTTCTCTTTATCTCTTAAAAAACCTTATCTTTCCTTCTGTTATTTTTTATCGGTTTCAAGCAAAGAATTACTCGCCCAATTTCAAATACGTAGCACGAGATACTACGCAATCATTAATGACTGATTTACCGACTTATCAACAGAGTCAGATGGCGTTGGTAACTATAGTCAAATAGGGATCTTCTCAAACTCTTATGATCCATGTACACCCTCGCAAGATATCTTCTAAAAACACATTTTAACCTCCTACAATGGATACTTCTCTCTTCTTTCGCTGTGTTCAGCATAACACCGCTGAGGGAGCAAATACGTTTGACTGGTAATTTCATCGTAAATCTTACAACAGTAGTGAAATCTTACCAATCAAATATATTTGCTCCCTGAGTAGTATTTCTGCTGAACAAAGCCTCTGCTTCTCTAGCCACGGTAGGGACGCGCATGCTCAACATTGAAGTTATACGCACGAGATGTTGAATTAGAAAAAATATAATTCCGACCATCCACTGGTAAGTAACTCATCTTATTGTTAGATAAACACTATATCCTATTGTAAATCAAACACATAAATTCATGACCACATTTACTATCATTCAAAACCTGAAATCAATTGCGAAATCGAGGGGGACGTTTTGCCAAGGTCTATCATTGTATTTGCCGATTGATACGGATGTTCGGTTTAACTCGCAGAAACCTGTTGGAAGTTTTTCGAAGATCACAGTCGAAGTCCGCGTCTTCTATGCGACTAATCTCCGAGAGACTTGCGTTTCCTGGGTTATATATAATGTTTTTCATTTTATATTGTTTGCTTTACCTCCCTCATATTTTGAGGTAAAAATGGAATGCAGTAAAAGAGATATATTATTTGTTTAAATTTTTTAAAGACGCTTCCACTGTCTATTAAATTGATATCTTTTCATATGCGATAACGGGAATGACCTTGAGGATAGATTACTATTACTACTGTACGACGTGTTGTTAAGATTCATTGCGTCCTTCGTAAACGGCAAATGGAAAAGACCCTCGTTGACAGCGCGTGAAAAATACATGGGCTCGTCATACAGTTTCGAAAGATATTGTCTCATTATGATATTTTCAATATTATCTTGACAAAGGAGATTAGTTGGAAATTAATATCTTTATACGTCATCGATATCATTTATAATAATGCGAGAAGGTCTACGTCATCTGTCTTATAATCATAATCCTTTCTCTAATATTTCTGCTGTGAATATTGTATTATCGTTCGTATGTCACTTTTGACAATTTTATTGATTCCCAGTAAACGTATTATAAAATGATTGAGAGACAAAAAAAAGGGAGTAAATTAAACTTCCTGGAAATAAACACAAGAATTATTTCTTTCAAATTTTCAAGAACTTGCAAGTTATGCATTTAACAGTTTATGATATAAAGTTTGGTTCGTGTTATTCAAGAAGATAATTGTTATTATTTAATCGTTCGAAAATTTGAAGAGTTTTATTAATCCTTTTCTGAATATTTTAAATAACAATTTCGAACTACGGAGCCTGATACTCTTCGTATCCCAGCATTAACTAACGAGTAAAATCGTTAATTTTTGAATTACTTTTTAATTATTAATGCGGTTTCCTAGTAAGTTTTCTAATACCTTTACCTCGAGTCGATAAATTCAAATTGATTAGCCTCACATGCAGCAGAATATCATAACATTAAAAATATCCTGATTTGAAAATCATAGAGTGCATAATCCGTCAAGTGTCTGATATTAATAATATTAAAAATATATGATATTTATATTAAAGAGTTTTGATATCGATTATAAGTAAAACTTGAAGTACACTTAAGATAATTGCATCGAGAAATTTCTGCGTGTCCTTTATATTATGACTAATTCAATTCAATCGTCACAATCACTAGTGAATTATTCCAAGTATTACTTGAGTTATTAAAAAAGAACAAAAAAAACATATATTTATCTGTATGGCGACATAGAATCCGATACCTACAATGGCGCATATATTTCTTTCTTTTTCTAATGGGACACAGGGATTGTACCCAGGATTTATATATTCATTCTTTATTTTTATCGATTGCGTTTTCATTCCTATCTCTAAAATACCAAAGACCGATAAGCTAATCAAATCAGAAACGCAATTTATCATAGTAACTACGTGTCAGGGAGAAACACTTGATCCGGCTATATGAGAATATTTGGTCTCTATTGACAAGACACAATTGTTTTCTTCGATTCAGTAATATTATTAGCAAGAACAAAATTTTTGAATTTCTATATTGAATAATTATGTAGCAGATACTCTACCACCTTTGGACTAACCCTTTGCACCCCCCAGCGGCTATTCGCTTCTAAGAAATCGTTAAGATTGTAAAGTCCCCCTTCTTCGACGCGATGAAAGACACTTTGATGATAGAGATATGATAATCAGACTGTTATTTTGCGATAAGACCCATCTTTATAAAAGGATCCTACCTCTCCTCGATCGATCAGTTACGTTGCTTCTTTATTATACGTATAGTGTTAGTGTTAACGAAAACTTAGGACATTTATTATGAAAGGCAAGTACTGTACTTATCGTTTCATTGCATGCTGCGTTAAGTGCAATTAATATTGTATAATTATCAGATTAGTTGATGCATCTGAAACTCAATTTCCTGTATCTGAATTTTATCATTTTATTTCATTGGGAGATTTAGATTTTAGCGAGAAAACAAAATTCTTATGGTATGAGTATCCAAAGAATTTTTTTTTATACAGTCAGTTTTGATATCTAGTCAAACTTTAATAAATACAACTTTCTAATATGATTTTCAAATTATTTCCTTAATTCGTTACTACCACTAAATGTGTCTAAGTATAGAGCGAATTCCTTGATATCTTGATATACGTGGATATATTGTCAGATCAATAGATTTACAGAGGTAAATTGCGTAATAAGAAATGTGACGAGAATTGAGAAATTACAATAAATAAACATCTATGTGAATTCGGCGTAAACAGCTTGTTAAAAACGTAAATTGTAGAAAATTTGAAGATTCCATCGTCGAGAGAGATTAAGGCTTTGAAAATTGGAAAATAAATTTTTTTTGGAATACTATGAGTTAAGGCACCGACATACATTTATCAGAAGCAAAAGATAAATTCGATTTTAAATCAGCGAGGCAAGATCCGATAGTCCATTATGCTTACTAATATTTCATCAATTAATATATAATCTCACAAAGTCTTAATAATGTCAACGTTGCGCAGATAAGGATTAGTTTTTTGTATATCCGATAAGCAGTGTCATAATGATAAAAAGCTTTAAAAAGTTCTATAATAAAAAGAAAAAATCGTTCGCAAAACTTTGTGTAATATTTGCTTATTATTTTTCTTATAAAATAGGATTCTCCTTACATTGAGTAATTTCGTGTACGTTAATTGGTCTGTTAATTGCAGGAAGTCGCCTGGTGGCTGCATTGCTGGTGGCCGCATGGGCTACTGCAGCGATCAGCACAGATGTAGAAATCCCAACGGAATGTCCGACTGAAGATCCATTAAATTATACAGTTCATCTGGCTCATGAATATGACTGCACATTGTTCTACACATGTGACCATGGGGAAAAGGTCCTTACACAGTGTCCTCTTAGAGACCCAGAAGGAGACAGATTGCACTTCAATCCGGTCCTTCAAGTGTGTGACTGGCCAGAGAACGCAGGATGTAATTCTACAGATTCTTCTTCAACCGAATCTGGAGGTAGTGTCACTGAAACAACTGTAGCTTCTACTATTTCTGGAGATAGTAGTACAATAACTGGAGAGGAAAGTACTTCTGTAGCTTCCACTAGTTCTCAAGATAGTAGTACAACAACTGGAGAGGAAAGTACTTCTGTAGCTTCCACTAGTTCCCAAGATAGTAGTACAACAACTGGATCAACGGATGAAACGACAGAAAGCGCAACAGCTCCGACCACCTGCCCTACTGATGATTCTGGAAATGCTGTACATCTTGCCCATGAGTCTGACTGCACCCTCTTCTATACATGTGACAACGGAGACAAAATTGTGCGATCTTGTTCGCCTGGATTACACTTTAACCCTGTGCTACAAGTTTGCGATTGGCCGGAAAATGCTGGGTGTCAGTCTATTGGAGGAGATGATGATGAGGGAGAGGAAAGTACTTCTGTAGCTTCCACTAGTTCCCAAGATAGTAGTACAATATCTGGATCTACGGATGGAACGACAGAAAGCGTAACAGCTCCGACAACCTGCCCCACTGATGATTCCGGAAATGCTGTGCATCTTGCTCATGAGTCTGACTGCACGCTTTTCTATACATGTGAGAACGGAGACAAAATTGTGCAATCTTGTTCGCCTGGATTACACTTTAACCCTGTGTTACAAGTTTGCGATTGGCCGGAAAATGCTGGGTGCCAGTCTGCTGGAGGAGATGATAATGAGGGAGAGGAAAGTACTTCTGTAGCTTCCACTAGTTCTCAAGATAGTAGTACAACAATTGAGGAGGAAAGTACTTCTGTAGCTTCCACTAGTTCCCAAGATAGTAGTACAACAACTGGATCAACGGATGAAACGACAGAAAGCGCAACAGCTCCGACCACCTGCCCTACTGATGATTCTGGAAATGCTGTACATCTTGCCCATGAGTCTGACTGCACCCTCTTCTATACATGTGACAACGGAGACAAAATTGTGCGATCTTGTTCGCCTGGATTACACTTTAACCCTGTGCTACAAGTTTGCGATTGGCCGGAAAATGCTGGGTGTCAGTCTATTGGAGGAGATGATGATGAGGGAGAGGAAAGTACTTCTGTAGCTTCCACTAGTTCCCAAGATAGTAGTACAATATCTGGATCTACGGATGGAACGACAGAAAGCGTAACAGCTCCGACAACCTGCCCCACTGATGATTCCGGAAATGCTGTGCATCTTGCTCATGAGTCTGACTGCACGCTTTTCTATACATGTGAGAACGGAGACAAAATTGTGCAATCTTGTTCGCCTGGATTACACTTTAACCCTGTGTTACAAGTTTGCGATTGGCCGGAAAATGCTGGGTGCCAGTCTGCTGACGAAGATGATGGCGAAGGGGAGGAAAGTACTACTGTAGCTTCAGGAGATGAAGTAACGACGGATAATGCTTCTGAAGAACCCACCACCGCAGCTGCAGAAGAAC
>JARPRG010000562.1:31862-50688 GCA_031001745.1 Hartigia nigra | reverse complement strand
CTTTCAAGTTCTTGTATTCCTTTCGTTAATTGTTCATTAGCACTGGATAATTTCTCTCTCAGGTTTCTTATAGATTCACCCAAAGAAATTTCACGTGCGTATAATTCATTCTGTTTATCGCGCAATTGCTGCAACTTCTGCATTTCTGACTGAATGCGAAGTTGTTCTTCGTATAATTCATTTCTTTTGTGACGTGCTTGTTGCAATTCCTCTTGATGTATATTCAAAGAAGATTGCATCGATTCAATTTCCTTAGAAACTTCTTTGAGCTGCTGTTTCAGAAGATCCTTTTCAGTCTGCGCTTCTTGAATAGTTCGTTCGCTTCTGACGCCTGAGTATTAAAGGTATCAGAAATTCAATTACTTTCATTCAGCCACCCTTTACACTACTTTTTACCTGCGTCAAATATACGCCTTTTAATTGCTTCTATCGTGCGATTTAATTTTGCCAACTCGTCTGCATATTTATCCCAAAGTGCGACATCGCCGATCATATCTTTGCACATAGATAATTTATTTTCTGGTTCCAATGTCGATACTTTTAGCTTTTCAATTTTCTCGCGAGACTCTGCCAACCGTTTTTTTGTTTCCTCCAGTTGGCCTCTGTATTAACCGAATATTTTATTAATGCTAAACAATTGTTTTAATAACGTTAAACTTCTACACGCACGTCTCACCTTAACTTTATCAATTCAACTCCCTCAACATGCGCGACCTTTTCCACTATCGGTTTCAATTGAAGCAACGAATCGTATTTCTGTTGTTGTATCTTTAATTCCTCTTCGCATGATTTCAAACGACTGGGTCCCATTTCCTCGCGAATTTCAGTAATAAGATTTCTAGCTTCCAGATCAGTTTGAAAATTACGATGGCATAGAGGACAACAAGGATTTTTCTCTTCCAACTGTTTTACGTAATCCTTGTATGCGACACCACGATATGCATACATACCACGTTTCTTTTGTAATTCCTTAACCACCTCAGATTGTGACAATACAACATCATCGTAATTCTCATACTTACAGTGCAAAGAAATCTTTTCCTTGTCAGCTGAAACAACAAAGTCAACAATTAGTGACGAACAAAGTTCAACAGTACACATTATTCGTATCAAAGCGCTTAACAAACAACTCACATTTAAGTGTTGAAATTTTGTACTTTAATTCTTGTTCGATGTGTTTCACGGTTGTTTCTAAAGATGAAACACGATTCTGTTCAGATTGTAATTCTTCATTCAAATTCTTGATACGGCCCATCTGTAATAAATCGTTTCTTATTATATTCCTGTTGTATGCACATTGCGACAGGATCTAAAAGGTTTGTGGATTTATTTATTCCAAGTAATGTACCAGTATTCGTTGTAGATTGTTGAGCTTGTTCTTTAATGTTCCCTCAGGTAATTCTGTTGCAACAAGTAATTTTTTTAATTCAATTTCATATTTGTTCCTCAAATTTTGTATCTCTTTTTCCTTGGTCACAACCATTGATTTATTCAATTCCAATTCTGCTTGTAATGCACTTTGCTTGTGCAAGGACGACACTTCCTCGTCGACTTTATTTAACTGGTGTTCCAATTTAGCCTTCTTTTTTGTTTCATTCTGGATCTTTGATTTCACTGAGTCAACATCGACTTTCTCAGCGAGTAATTCGATTTCGTTATTTGCTTTTTGGAGTTCCTTCTCGAGGTCATCCAATTTCTTTGCAGCTGCACTAACCTGTTACAAAATAATTGATTAAAACAATTGGTAATTGGTACAGAAGTTTTTAACAGGACGTTTATGCTTATATCATTTACATATTATTTTGTAAATGACTTTTTTACGTGATAAGACAAATATCATATAAATGCTAACTTGTTTTATTCGATTACGAAGCGTATTTGATTCTTCTACGATATCAGCCACTTCTACTTCCTTTAGATTCATTTCTGATTCAATTTTTGTTTTCTCAGACCTCAAAGCATCGACTTCTTTTTGGAGTTGTTTTTCAAAGGACTCTCGATTGAATTGGTTGTTTTCCACTTCCAATTTCAGTTCGCGCATCTTTTCCTCCAATCGCTTCGTTAGAGCCATGACCTCTAAAATTAAAATAAATTAGTTTCATCCAAGAAAAAAAGGAGAATTTGATTTATTACCAATTTCCGTGACGTCGGATGAAATTGTATCTAATTTCCAAGTGGAGAGAGCATCGTTTAATAACTTGTTACGAATGACAAATCTTTCCTTTTGATCCTTCACTTGTTGTTGTAACGTACCAACAGCAAGTCTTTTCTCATCAAGCATCTTTCTGATACTTGATTCTTCCATTTTGATTTTATTCATTTTTTCTTGAAGCTATATTATAGCAAAAAGTATTGTATAATATGTGACTCGACATACAAATTATTTATATAAATATTCTAACGAGAAAGAGCAAATAATAATGGAGTAACGTTTATGAAAATATTATTACACTCTATTCGCGAAATAGTAATTAGCTCTAATAAAAATATTGATACCTCTTCTCCCTCTTCTTTTTTCTTGTTCAATATATCGCCGTATGAAATTAATTCTTCGTTTAGTTCTTCAACCGTTCCTTGAAATATTTCTTCTATATTGGTCTTTAGATTGACAATTTGTTTTTTCACGTGCTCGTACTGCATCCTTTGAATCTCTACAATACGTACATCCATATAAAGTCAATGTTCCAGAATTGTTCTTATAAAAATACACTAACCAATTTCAGATTTCATCTTTCCATGTTGAGCATCCAAGTCTTTTATTTCCAACATTCTTTGTGTCACTGGTACGAGACTCTGTTCGATTACTGAAATCTTGTTCTTGGAGCTCTCCAACCTGTCTTTGGCATCGCTTAGCTCCTGTTCTTTCTCTTCGGTTCTTTTTAAATTAGTCTCGCATACTTGTTTCTCGGTCATTAAAATACGACTCTCGATTTCCAAGTTTTTTTGATACTTCGTAAGAGATTCTACAGCCTTGTCGTATTTCTCGGTATCAAATATTTCGTCGAATCTCTTTTTCAAAATTTTCGCCTCCGATAGTGGCCAATCGAAGTCATCTTGATGACAAAATATGACATAATTCAGAATTGCATTTGAAACACCCATAGCCGATACGATTTCGCTGTTAACGTTAGCACATCGATTTGTTATTGATATTTGCTGTGACGAAGCACAAAAAATATAAATTTCAGAATAGCTTTCGAAGGCAATATTGTGACGATTAATAAACCCTTTCTTACTTTTCCTGTATCTTTGCATTGTCTAGTGATAGAACTATCCAATGTTTTGAATGTAACCCGTTTGTCGAATCTGGTTAATTCCATAGATCTGCATATGGTTATTTTGTTTTTACTGCCATCGATTACTTGTAACTTAACGCTAGCTCTGACCTATAAATTGCATAAGAAAAAAAGAACAAATAAAAAATATCAATCTACAAAAATAACTCATCGTTTAAAACAATAAACTAACAACACATGCGGATGTTGTTATAGGGTCATGGACGAATGCCTTTCCGCTGCTAGAATCAGGAGGATAAGCACCAGTAGTAGCAAATTTTAAGGCTTCGATGATGGTTGTCTTTCCTGTACCATTAGGACCCACGATAAGTGTAATAGGTCGCATAAATCGTATCTCTGTTTCATTGTCACAATCAAAATTACGAATACCGCGAACAGACAATTTCTTTATACGAGACATTTTTCCCTGGAAAAAAAAAGAAATACAAAACGTTTAAGATTATAACAGTACGGATCGTGAAATAAAGAAATGAGATGCGTGCAAAATTTTTGCATGAAAATCTTTCACTTCAAAATTTCAGTGGAACTTGTACAAATTTGGAACTTGGAACTTATACAAATTACACAAATAAAACTAATACTTTATTAATAATTTTGTTAATCTTACCAAAATCTTATAACACTAGCGATCGCTAGCATTTCCCGCTTGCAATTGTGCGATGTTCCTTTATCCGGAATCAGCGGTAACTGGCGGTAACTTTCGAGTAACCGGTTTTTCGGATGTTTAACTAATTGTTAAAGGTAGTTGCACAATCAACGAACAAATCCACAGAAAACAGGGCATTCGGCCAATCGCAATGTGAATCAGAACAATAATTCCAATTGGATTTGTCGAACAAGTTCTTTTTTTCAATGCCAGAAAAGGATTCTGAATATATTCGCCATGTTTTCTACTCTCTCTGACTCTCTCAGAATCTTTCGGTTACTTTCGACCCAGTCAGCTGTGCTCAGCTGTTAGCTGTTTGAGAAGTAGGTAAAGCGTAGCATTCGTTTAATAAAAGATATAGTTTATTAATATAATTTTTGTTATCAGCAATTCTTTATGTCTATGTAATTAATATTTTGTAGTATTTTGTATACTTGGGTTGTTATACGTAAGTAATTTGTTTTAATTGCAGGTTGAAATAGTGGGTTAGAAAGCTCACTGACAGTTGGGACTTATTAATAGTAATGAACGTGAAAATCATTATAAAGATATTCGTTTGTTGAAAACAAATACTTTTGTGATTGTTATTTATATTTTGGCTATTGACTTTTTTACTCGAGGAACTGACGTATATTAAAATGAGTACTCCTGGTGCTCCAAAGGTATGTGTACCGATGTTTAGTTTTGTTTCTCCATATGTATATTAGTAATTAGATTTTGAGGAATTACGTTGTATAATTGTTGGATTTGCCAGGATTAGAATTTCAATATCAAATTAATAATATGTTTTAGCCACCCGCTGCGCCATCTGTTCAAGAATATAGTATTCGTGTGCCTAAGTACGTATATATTATTTAAGAACATTATACACTTTCTATGTCTTATTAAAACAATTGTATTAAATTTTTTGTTGCTCATAGAAATAACAAAAAGAAACATAACGTCATGCGATTTAATGCGACGCTAAACGTTGATTTTTCAAAATGGTCGCAAGTCAAAATGGAACGAGAAAATAATATGAAGGAATATAAAGGATTAGATGAAGAGATGCCTAAGTTCGGAGCAGGATCCGAGTTTGGACGAGATGCAAGAGAGGAAGCAAGACGAAAGAAATTTGGGATCACTAGTAGAAAATATAAACCAGAAGATCAGCCATGGATTCTGAAATCTGGTGGAAAAACAGGAAAGAAGTTCAAAGGCATTAGAGAGGGTGGTGTTAGCGAGAATGCTGCATATTATGTATTTACACATGCACCAGATGGAGCAATAGAAGCTTTTCCATTGCACGAATGGTTAGTATATCAAATACAAAGTGAAATGCTCGTACTTAAAAGATATTTAAAAATCATTATTTGCAGGTACAATTTTCAACCTATACAAAGATATAAAGCTCTAAGCGCGGAGGAAGCAGAACAAGAATTTAGCCGTAGAAATAAAGTCATGAATTACTTCTCGTTGATGTTACGAAAAAGGTTACGCAACGACGAAGAGGGTGCAGATGATGAATCTGAGCTAGCAGAGGGAACTAAAGGAAAGAAACCAACCAAAAAGGAAAAAGAATTAAAGATATCAGAAATGGATGAATGGATGGACAGTGACGATGATGATTCGAACAGTGAGGATGAGAAAGAAAAGAAAGGGTCCGATGAGGAAGAGGATCAAAAGAAAAAGAAAAAGGGTCAAGGTATGTAAAGCGTTTACATCTGTAATACTATCAATCATACCCGCGAAATATCCATAAAGTTATTTTGCTATGAATGTGTAATATAATATAGAAGAATCTTATTAGCAGCGACAGCTTTGAAGAAAAAGAAGAGGAAGAATGCGTCCGATGACGAAGCCTTTGAAGAAAGTGATGACGGAGATGAGGAAGGTCGAGAATGTGATTACATCTCAGATTCCTCGGACTCAGAGTCCGAATTAGAGCAACAGAAAGAAATAAAATCCGTCGCTGAAGAAGATGCACTTAGGAAGTTACTTGCTTCTGACGAGGACGACGAGGACGAAGAAGAAGAGGAGAAGAAAGATGGCGAAGAGGATAAGGATGAGGATGAAGAAAACAAAGAGAAGGACGACAAGGTAACCTTAGCAAGTTACACCACAATACTTTTACCACCTTTGAGGATAACTACGAAGCTTTACTTATTATCTTTTCAGGAAAAAGACAAGGCTAATAAAGATGTCGATAAGAAGAAGGACAAAAAGAAAAAGAAGAAACAGTCCAAGAAGAAGGACACTAAGAAGTCAACTCTTGGAAAGGATTCCTCTAGTGACTTTTCAAGCGATTCTGATTCCGATTCCGATGTACCCAAGGAAAAGGATAACAAGAAACCAAATAGCGCGCAAAGTTCAAGATCCGGCACTCCGATACCTGCTGGAACATCTTCAGCTGAGCTTCTGAAAAGGAAGCAATCAGGTTCGCCAGATCTGTCACAGGCAAAGAAATTGAAATTAGACAATTTCAACTTAGTACCAGCAACATCGTACATACCTGGAGCCAGGTAAATGAAATAATTACTCGTGAAATTAAATGTCAATTATTCAAATTGAATTACTATATCAAATCATATATATTTTGTATTACAGCGAATCCGGGATAACGGAAGATGCTGTAAGACGATACTTAATGCGCAAACCAATGACGACCACGGAGCTTTTACAAAAATTCAAATCTAAAAAAACAGGTCTCACCTCGGAACAACTAGTTAACATTATGACTCAAATATTAAAGAAGATCAATCCCACAAAACAAACCATCAAGAGCAAAATGTATTTATCCATCAAAGCCCAACCGAATTAAAACATAATTAACATACTCTGTGCACCGATCATTTCTCTATTTTCTTTAAAATAACAGTATAACGTACGAAACCTTATGTAACAACACAGTGTGATATTAGTGTCTTCAACGTGATAAACCAATTTATATATTCCTACTTACAATCATCGACTTACATGAAAAAGACTGTAAATAAAAAATAGAGCCTAATGGCCGTTCAATAATAATACATATAAATTGTTGTTTTTTTTTCTCAATCACTGAGAAATTACATTCTCACTATATATACCTAATAATCTTCATCAACAAGTAGAGGCATTCATGTTTTTCTTCGGATAACCACAGCCTGTTTGTCAATTAATCACAAGAAACAGAAAACAATTGTTTTGTAAATTGTAATAAGTCCCTATATACTTCTATAAATCCTTATATACGTATGTATTATATCTGTCACAAAATAGAAGAGATCAAGCATATAAATATAGCGATACCCTGGACCGTTCACTACGATTGAGCTTATCGTTAATTTTGTAATACTTTTCAACCCTTGACCTATAGAATTTACATTATCGCAATAGCTGTATAGTCCGATAAATTAAAGCGCATCCTTTAAACAGCAGTCGTACGATAACTGTAAGCTATAAGTCACGGGTTTAGATTCGGTCCATAAAATTCGCTCCGTGATCATCCAAACTAATTCATACGTTGAGTAAATTTACATCAACACGTTGAAATCGATTGTTACGCATCGTCGTAAAAGACTGAAAGTATTTATTGCGATAAAAATAGAAACGACCTGCAGTGTTGAATAAAAAAAAAAGTGCAATGCGGATTCTGAGAGACGCGTTGAAAAATTATACTAAAAAAAATGTTATCTCGCGCCCGCCGTTAATTATGTCTGAATGTACGCGGTCGCTTAGTGTAAGTATATCTATATATAAATTATTAAAATTTGCAATGATTTGCACTTTTTTTTTTTAATAACAATTTAAGAGCGTCGTAACATCGCCTGTTAATTTTACGATACGCACCGTAATCATGTCCAATGATATTCGGAAGAGATTATTGAGTTTGAATGTCATTGAAACGTAATTCGATATTACGTAATGTTAAGTTGAGATTTTTTATTTCTTGTTTATATAGACATTAAAAGGCAAAGTAATAGCAATAAGACGCGAAGACCAATCAGTATGGGAAAGACGTGCACCTCTGGCGCCATCAAATGTTCGTCGATTAATTCGTGCTGGTGTTAAAGTTATTGTACAACCCAGTAATCGAAGAGCATATCCGGCCAAGGCTTATATTTCAGCTGGTGCATCTTTGCAAGAAGACATCAGTACAGCATCCGTGATTTTTGGCGTAAAGCAGGTTCCGGTTGATCAGCTGATACCTAATAAAACTTATTGCTTCTTTTCGCACACGATAAAAGCTCAGGAAAGCAATATGCCCTTGCTGGATGCCATATTGGAGAAGAACATTCGATTGTTGGATTTTGAAAAATTAACTGATGCTCATGGTCAACGTGTTGTGGCTTTTGGAAAATATGCTGGCGTTGCCGGTATGGTCAATATTCTTCATGGTTTAGGATTGAGATTACTGGCTTTGGGACACCATACACCATTTATGGTAGTTGTACTATATGAATGATACTCGAGATTTTGCTGACACAATTTCAATTTTCATTACGAGCAAAAGAAATCAAAGATTTTTAATATTATGGTTATTTATCGCAGCACATTGGTCCAGCGCATAATTACAGAGACTCAGCAATGGCACGACAAGCGATAAGAGATGCTGGATACGAAATAGCATTGGGAGCAATGCCAAAATCTATTGGACCACTTACGTTCGTCTTTACCGGAAGCGGAAATGTCAGTCAAGGTGGTCAAGAAGTCTTTCAGGAACTTCCTCACGAGTACGTCACTCGCGAGTCCTTGAGAAAGGTTGCAGAACACGGTGGTAATGAATTACAGAAATATTAATGAGCTTGACTTTTTAAAGAGTACATTTCTTTTTTAAGTCTACATGGCTACTTCATTTTTTTTCTCTCCATAAGACACAACGAAGATTTATGGCTGCGAGGTTAGACGAAGGCATCACTTAGAGAGAAAGGAGGGCGGCGGTTTTGATTCCGAGGAATACGATAAGTTTCCGGAAAGATACATATCGACGTTCAGTAAAAAAATAGCACCATACGCATCAGTTATTATAAACGGGATATACTGGGCTGTAGATTCGCCTAAACTGCTTACCATACCCGATGCCAAAAATTTATTAAGACCTGCCTATACGCCATGGCTGCCAATAAGCGTCGGTGCGCCAGCATTGCCACATAGAATGCTGGCAATTTGTGACATTTCTGCTGATCCAGGTGGCAGCATCGAGTAAGAATCCCCCTAAAAAAAAATCAATATTTTCAATAGATATTTATATTACAAAAATTCAATATTCTAGATTCATGAACGAATGCACAACCATCGACACGCCATTTTGTCTTTACGATGCTGATCGCAACAAGGATACAAAATCCTTCAAAGGACCTGGCGTTCTTGTCTGTTCGATAGATAATATGCCTACGCAATTGCCCAAGGAGGCAACGGACTTCTTTGGTGATTTGTTGTATCCTTATGCGCTTGATATCATCAGATCGGACGCTAAGAAACCATTGGACGATCATGGATTCAGTCCAGCTGTTTACGGCGCCATTATTGCCTCCAATGGAGAGTTGACGCCGAATTTTGAATATATTAAGGAATTGAGACAACTCAATCAACGATGCAGACACAAGGCTGACAATTGGGAATCGCCGAAGAAAGAGGTGAAACAACATGAACTTTATCTTTTTTCTTCAATATTAATATTTTTACTTTAAATTCTCTCAAACTCAACTGTTGATGTTGTTGCTATGCGATTTTAGGTTGTTGTTTTAGGAGCTGGATATGTCTCTGCGCCTTTAGTAGAGTATTTGCACAGGGACAAGAACGTTAGGATTATTGTTGGTTCACAACTAAAGGAAGAAGCAGATATACTTGCCAATAGATATCCAGGAGTTGAATCTGTATTTCTTAACGTACTAGAACGGCCTGATACACTTAATGATCTTGTTAGATCTGCTGATGTTGTTGTATCTCTGTTGCCGTACTCTCTTCATCATGTTGTAGCAAAAACGTGTATCGAGACGAAAACTCATTTGGTAACAGCTAGCTATATGAATAACGACGTTAAAGCGCTTCACGAGGAGTAAGAATGATTTTGAACAAAAAAAAGTCAAAAATATTATTAGAATATTCGGTGAAGATTTAATTAATCATTTGTATTGTTCAGGGCAGAAGCAGCAGGTGTTACAATACTAAACGAAGTTGGACTGGATCCTGGTATCGATCATCTATTAGCTCTGGAATGTTTTGATGATATTCGTCAAGCAGGAGGCAAAATCGAATCATTTGTTTCATGGTGCGGTGGTCTTCCTGCTCCGGAATGTTCGTACAATCCTCTCAGGTACAAGTTCAGTTGGTCACCACGAGGAGCGCTGTTGAATACTCTGGCACCGGCAAAGTATTTGAACGAGGGTCAAGTGAGTAATAAAATTCTGTAACTAGTATAAAAAATAATTATAGTTATAAAAAAATGTATTAACAATGTCTAAAAAAAATGCCTTAAACAATTCATATTACGATAACAAATACTTAATAATTTTTAGATTGTTGAAATCACTGGAGGAGGTGATCTTATGTCCACTGTTCAAGATTTGAACTTTTTGCCTGGCTTTGCACTGGAAGGATTTCCAAATCGCGACAGTACAGTTTATAAGGAACTATATGGAATTCAGAACGCGTCAACAGTATTACGTGGTACATTAAGATTTCGCGGATTCACAGATACAATTCAAGGGATGCAATTTCTTGGATTAATCGATCCAAATCCTCATCCAATTCTACATCCGAATGGACCGGACATCACATGGGTAAGTCCAATAAAGAAAATCATCAAATTTACATTGTATAATACAACGTCATCGTATCACGACAACTTTTACCGTGTTGTAGAGGACGTTGATATGCAACATGTTGGGTTTGGAGAACGACAACATATTCTATGAGAATCTTAAATGGAAATTGGCTGAACGTGTCAATTCTGAAGCACGTGTTCAAGCTATTGAAGATTTAGGACTCTTAAACGAAGATCCAGTTGTCAAGATGAACACGCCATTGGACACTCTGACTTATTATCTTTCAAAGAAATTATCCTTCGAAAAGAATGAAAGGGATCTAATCATATTGAGACACGACATTGGCATTCTTTGGCCTGACAATAGAAGAGAAGATAGAGGAATTAATTTGGTTGTTTATGGTGATCCAAAAGGACACTCTGCAATGGCACGTACCGTTGGTTATCCAGCAGCCATTGCTGTTAAGATGGTTCTGGATGGTAAAAGTCATTTTAATTAATTCTTTATAAAATGTAATTATTTAAATATTTCATTTTTTACCTTTTTTTTTTTGTTTTGTCAATAGGAGAAATACAACAGAGAGGTATGGTTCTACCGTTTACACCAGATATTTATAGGCCAATGCTCAATCGACTACGAGCAGAAGGATTGGAATCATTCGAATCATCACGATGGCACTGATTAGTTAAGAATTAAATATATCTATTTTTTACACTTTTTACGTAACTGTATCTTCATCGTGTAAATAAAAGTCAGTGACGACAATTTTTTATATTCAATTAACACTCCGAAGCTTTTGCCCGAGTTAGTTCTTTTTTACAACATCGACAAATTTATCTGGTTAAACCTGAAAATCACGCGTGAAATAAACGCTCGAAAAAGTGTCAAACGCTCGAAAAATATTTCATGCGTACATCCAAAAAAAAATGATAAGGAACACAATTCGGGAATTTCTTTTCTTTTTTTTTTTAGATGTAATTAACATTTATTAATTTTTCTTTTGTCATTCTTGCGGATAACTGCCAACAATACAATGGTACTTTGAGCTATGGCAAATTTGTATTCTTATTTATTTATTTCTTTACTCATTATTTTGATAGTACGAAATCATCCGCATTCCAACACCACACTGTACGATATGAGTTAAACGATAACCGAAAGGGTTATCATATTATTGTTATAATAATTCCACCTTGACTATACAAGTCATCAATTGGCCATTTAGCTGAATGGAGCAGCGATTCGTTAGGCAATAAATGACATATAACGTTTATTATTGTATCATTGGTACTGCCCATAATTAATGATAAGAATTAAAACAATTAATTACCACATTAGTTACTATAACATTTCATATCAATTATCATACTTATCACTTTGCTAAAACTTTAAAAGGTACAATAAAATTTTTATTCGACAACTTCAATTAAACAATGCTGTGCAAGAAGAATTCATTGTTTTACTGGATGCAGAGCATTGAAAGTCATCACAATAATAAAACTTATGTATATACAATAAGATAAAATTTCGGCACTTATCAATGACCATTTCTACTTTTCAATGATTCATATCCCTTAATTAACGCAAAGTCCTGTCAATCATTTTTTATCCATTGTTTCAAACATTATGCATAATGATTGTCGCACTACCAAATCATCGAATCACTGATCCAGCCAGTGGTGAAGTACTCAAAGTAATGATGCAACCCTTTTCTATACCACACATACAAATCACGTTCTACGTGATAGCCATGGCCCTTGACCCCTACTAGGAACTTACTAAAAACGAAATAGTATATATATATATATAAAGTCATTACGCCATCTGTCGCATTGCTTGATGACGACGCTGGGGAGGTTGTTGTTAATTATTATTGTTATTATTATCATATCATCTCTATGCACTTCTAAGAATCATCGAAAATTGTCAGGAATAAATTTTTTTCTTTATTTTCGCGCACTTTCATCGCGCGATGTTGAGTGTCGCGAAAAAGAAAAGGGAAATATAAAAAATCGTGCTCTTCTATAGTGAAATAAAAATGTATAATAATTTATGCAGTGACAATGGTATGAAAAAAAAAACAAAAAACAAAAAAAAAACCAATGACTTACGCTCTGCTACGTGTAACAACTATTATCGCAGCTGGTTGTTTATTGACGACGCGAACAAGAGTTGTTTCTGAGATTGTTGAGAGGAAAGAATAAAAAAAAACATTGTTCAATGCTGCTGTCGTCCCAATTATTTATAAGGTTTCAATTATTAATGGTATAACGATCGACGCGATATAATTTTGTTTTTTTTTTGTTTATATATGATACATGATATTTACACACGAAGTTGGCAGTATTTGACAACAACAACGCGCACCGCATTAGTTCGCTAAACGGGATGCTATTCATATTATTTTTATATCTAATTGTATGGATAATCTTTTGGTTTAAGATTTCAATCTTTCCTAGCCTCCCAGGCCGTAAAGCCCGTAGTATTCATTAAATTGTCTAACCCGACGAATTGACTAAAGTTCTATATGGGCTAAACCCCCATCGCTACGACATCACCCATATAATCGTGATCGCAATTAACAGTTCATTAATAATTATCGATAACGTAATCGAGCTCTAACGAAGATCCGTGCATCGCTACTTTTCTTCTTTTTTTTTTTGTTTTCTTTTTTAGTGATACCATTTTTTTTAGTATATTCCACGCTACAGGTCATACAGAGAAAAACTCTAGACGAAAATTGAATAATATACCGATAATTCGAAAATTTTGTAAATGTTTTAAATTTGAAAAATAAAAATAAATAAAGAGTACTGGTTTATGAAATTACGTCACTCGCTACGAATACGAATCTATACACTTTGTTTTTTTTTGTTATACCTTTCTAATTCTCTTTCAGCGTGAGTGTTATCTTTTGCTGTTGTTCTTGTCGCGTATCTTTAATGCCTTGAAAAATTGTCGAGCTCACAAGACGCGGTGTTGCCGATTGTTTTTGTATTTGAAATATATGTAGGTTGGTTATTATGCGTGAGAAATTGGCGCCAGTCGTGGCGAAAGTGTTTGCGGGTATTTCCCTGCCTCTTAACAATCTCTCCCGGCTGCAATTTCAGGGGTGAACATTTTCGCAAAAATTCTTATGATTAAAATTTCGACAATATATACGTATACTCGTGTGTACAATGATCAGTGTAATACGTGCAAAAAGCATCCGTCCACAAAAACTTTCATATTAGAGATAAATCTCGGGCGCGATCGAGTAAAATCCTTTAATTAATATCCCGAGAGTTAATTTGTGAATTAAAAAAGAAATCGAACTTACAAAGTTGTTCAAAGTCAATTTAGATATATTCAGATGCGCGACAGATAAAGTAGAACGTAATAAAATAATTTTGAGTTTAACATAGTTTTCCATAGTTTAAACCTTCACTATCTTTTGACTTGAGCAGTTATTGATTAGCATTCGCGAGAGTAAAAAGATAAAATATTAGTACAATGATAAATGTAAAAATTTAACAAATATCGTAGTTCCTTATGTTTTATATTCAACGAGATTCGCAGGCACATTTGTTCCGGATTGTTAATTTGAATGAAAATCCCGAAAAAAAAAAAAGAAAGAGATGTCAAGAAAATTTTGTATATTTAAAATCGAGCATTATCAAGCATAATATTTAGCATAAGAATTACGCGAACGTGTACAGAGTGCATTTATTCGAATGATTGATAATTCTAATCAGTCTAATTATGCGTAAAATTATTATTATGTTTTTTTCGCAGTTTTTCACGATAAGATGATTATCATGGCTATGGAAATGTTTTCAAATGTTTTATTCGTCTCCTAGCGACGGGCCGCCATGTTGCAATTGACGGGCATAGAGCAGCCTGCGTGTAGAGTTTTACTGATGAATTTTATCATTCTCGTATCCGATACTTGTTTAGGAAAAGATTTTGAAAATTTGCTCACTGGATATTCGGTCTTTAATAAATATCGTCGTTCCCTAATGATCTGTCGAGTTCGAGCACAAGGTAGGCATTTATCAATACAGAAGAATTGACGAGCTACGTAAATCTTTTTTTTCTTAACTGATAACCCATTACGTGACATATGCTACGCAAAGTGATAATCAATATCGAATAACTAATTACAACAACGACTGTGTGGATGATAAAATATTCAAGTGAAATGAAAATAGAAATATGTATAATGCTGCTTGAATGAAGTTAATGATGCTTTTCTTGATAAGATCCACGTCTCATGACTCATGGATCTCTGCGAATAATTAACGCTTACGACATTTACTGCCAGTCTCTCTCAATTCATTAAGTCAATTTCACGGACGCGCTTCTTATTATCGGCGCGCGGATATATTTTCCAAAGAGAATTTTTTTATTTTATCGCTCACTTTTTCTTTTCTCTTTAATACATATTTTTCACACGACGCGCAATAAGTTCTTATCGATAGCCCCTATAGAAATATTAATTACGAATTAACGCTATAGTGCAATTTGGTGTTTCGTTACAATGAATTTTTGATAATTGCCTTCCACGAGAATCCAACTGGGCTCGCTTGGCATCTACGCACGTGAGTGTAAAGAAATTTTTTTTAAATATTGTTATTAAAACAAAAAAAAAAGAAAAGAATGTTGGATCCCTAAAAGAATCGACCGATCTAAACGATTCTTTATAATGATTAAACAGCGCATTTTCATACGCAGTCATGAATTTTTCGAAAGAAATCAAATTCTTTAAGGACACTGACTGAATTGCATTGATCTCGGTGTACCCGACTTTAATTAATTAATATCCTTGTCTAATGCTAATTACATCGTTTCGTTGCACCGAGAACTCTTGTTCGCACGATGACCCGGCTAATTGATTTTTCGATTAATGACCTGAACGCCGACGATCGTCAATTGGTTTGATCGATTTTATTTATTGAATCGATATTTCAGATTAATCATGACATATTGGTTCGTGCACACGATATTTATTTCTTTTGGGTTGCACCGTTGGCAACACCGAGTCTTACGGAATCGTATATACCATTTACGTATTTGTCTTGCGCGATAGGCGAATTTTGAATCGCGCGCACATTTTTGTCCCATGTACTTGCGGAGGAAGATGCTCTTAAAGTTCCCAGGAGTTTCATAATATTACGTAATATGTTACATTATAGTACGATACCATTACAATTTATATCGTTAGTTTAATACGTTACTTTATCTTTTATTGTATCCGTGGTCGACCATTCGTAGAAGGACCCACGTTAACGAGAGGTCCTTTGGCTCTGGACGATCTTGTATTCACAGCCGCGCATATTTGTTTATTTTTCTCTAGTATTTATCAAGATGGGCTTAGCACCAAAGAACAAAAAAAAAAATCCTCCTGATTTCATTTGGCACGCGATCACCCACGTCTTTTTTTTTTTCAACACGACATTGACAACTGGCCGATTTTAAAAGTCTCCTTCCTCGAAATTGTACTCGGGATCGATGCTCGTGATCTCTTCGAACGCTACCGACGTAGCCGAAGCTTGATTTGGCCCAGTAACAAAAAAATATATATATTTGTCAATCGTAATTTCGAAAAAGCACCGAGTGAAATATCATTTTATGAATTTATTCGAAACAACGTTAAATTCAACCAAATAACGTAACGCAGTAAGACAGATATTTGTCGCCCAAATTCGGTCGGTAATTCGCCACCAGCAGTGTCGATAAAGAAAAAAAAAAAAAACTTAGAGTAGATGACGCCACATGTGCGTGTTAATTACACAGGACTCAATAGTCAAAGAAAATGCTCAAATAACGATTGATTTGTTGTCCCCTGTATTGTCTAGACGATTGAATCAACACGTAGATTTATTCGCCAATTCGCCCATGCGTGCTTGATCAGGACCTCAAAACGCGACGCAATCCGCAATCAATTAAACTGAAGTAATTTCGATTCCATACAATCGTATGTACCTGCATCGAAATTCGTTCTTTTTTTTTTGTTTTGTTATATTCTCTTATTTTTCATAGCTGTCGAATTTTCATCGATACCTTAGCAAAAGAGGGGAGCATCCCTCTGATCCCACCAATGAGCTGCCAGGAGTAGATAAAGCTCGTGATCGCGAGCAGTGTATCCTGGTGGTGGTGGAGGTGGTAGCGGTGGTACAGGTGGCAGCAACGAATAGCACGGTGGTGGCGGTGACGATGAAAGCGAATTTGTGGAAAGCGTCGATGACGAAGGCGCTGTGACGGGAGTCGGTGACGTCGGTGACGTGACTGACGTCGGCAGCATCGGTGGTATCGCCGTTAACGATGGCGAAGGTTCGGCCGGAGATCAAAGCGCACAGTCGAACATAGCCAGGGATCGCGTGATCACCTCGTCCTGCAATGAATAACTTTAATTAAAATATTGAATTACCCGAACGATTAAAAGATGCTTCTGATTACAATTGTTTTTCTCGCTTTATTCGATTCTTCGGTAGTGACAACAACAAGGCACTTTAAGTAGATACAAATATTGTACCTTTAGACAGCTCTCAATGAATTCCTCGATCGTGATAACGCCATCTTGATTGAGATCAAGCTTCCGGAAGACACGATCCAATTGTTCCCGCGCTTTTTTATCCTCTTCAACATGGTGTCTACGACCCATTAGTTCATGCACAGCCATTACGACTTCACCGAGCTCGCCTCTTGTAATACAGCCGTCCCCATTAATATCGTAGAGTTTAAAAGTCCACCTCAACTTCTCGTAGATGCTCCCCCTGAGGAGGGTGGACAGTGTCACTAAAAGGTCCTACAACCGATCATGAAAAATTCAATCAAAGTCAATAAAACGTCAATGTCTTGTTTTTTATATTAAAAATACAAACTGTAATACCGTTACTTTTAAAATTCACTGTATCCGTCATACCGTCAACATCTGTAACACGTAATTCGCTAAAGCTTCTACAAGACAAGCCGTGTCTTCCGTACAAGAAAATAAATTGCGCAACCTCTTACATATTACGGGCGTAAATTTCAGTCGTGTGAAAAATGTTGTCTCTCGAGCTACGCTATAATACAAAAAAAAAAAAGAAGAGGATTCCTAGAGTGGAGAGAATAGAGAAAAATATAAAATATAACTATATTCTATATACAATTTTTTTATTAATATTTTTTTTCAATTCTTTACTGGAACATTAACTTTTACAAATTGACTCGAGCCATATTGTCTGTCTGTCTGTCTGTCGCCATTTGCAGTGAAGCCAATGAGTAGTGTGAAAATATTTGTTCGATTAATTATTGTGCCTCTTTTTGATTTTGAAATCAAGCGAAATCTGCTTTTGGCATTCAGATTCGATAAGATGGCCACTGAGTGAAGGATGCTGGTTTAACTTTTCGAAGTATTAATTTGCAAGAGAGAGTTGAATTAATTACCCTAAAGCTGATAGCCCCATTGCAATTAACGTCGAATGCCTTGAACACGTAATGGGCGTAGAGGCTCGAGTCTGAAATTGGCAATAAGAGTGCATCGTTAATTGATTAATGAAACATCCGATAATTAATCAATTGGAACTTACTGCCGTGAGGAAAGAATTTCGCATAGATGTCCTTGAACGAGTCCTCGTGTACGACTCCCTCGGGACATTCCTATAAAAGAAGAAAAAAGGAAAAACAAATTCAGTTCACAATCACTCGATATGCCACTCTCAAAAAATATTAAAAAAAAAAAAAATTTTGAAATAATTTATCAAAAGAGTTTTTTTAATTAAATTCCAGTATAATTACACAAAAGTATATATATGTATATACATATTATTTTCATATGTTTTTTAGCTAATCTTTGAAAAACCAACATGAGGATTTTACATACAATTCCAAAAAATACTTTTCAAGCATACAGGTAAACTGAAATATATTATATATATATTGTTATTTAGCTCAATAAGGCACCAGCTGAAGTTAACCCTTCCGTTTGATTCCTATGACAAAACCAACTCCAGCTGACGCGTTTAAGCTGAATATTAATCATACTATATATTCAAATTTAATCATACTATATAATCAAATTTCGCTATAGTTAAAATAAAAATACACAAGTTGCTCTTCTAAAACTGTTAAAAGTCTTGTTATTTTCATATGTAGATGCTCGCTGCAAACAATTCAGCTTCCACACGAACAGG
>JARPRG010000560.1:197178-207883 GCA_031001745.1 Hartigia nigra | reverse complement strand
CACGTACGTCCTGTTGGACAAATTTTAGCTTCTAGTCTCATTCTATTTTCTCCTATTGTTTCTTTCTCTCTCTCTCTCTCTCTACGTTTTCGAGCTGTGTCCAGCTGTGCTGTTTTATCCAATATATATATTTTTCTGCGAGCTCTAATACCTCCGCAAATAATAACCACCCGGGGCTCAACTCCTTTCCTAAAAAACGCTGATTTTACCACAGTAATGTCATCGAAGACTGAACGTAGCGAGAAGATAAGGATCCCGCAGAGAAAACGCGATCTTTCCGATCGGGACACTACCTGGCCCGAATTCGCAATATTTTCCTTCCCTCACGCCAGCCCAGGTCAGGAGCATCGAAATTAGTTTCACGCATTCTCAGCTTCTATCACCCTGCTAAGATCCTTGCGTCACTGGTAAACACGCTTGCGAAATAATCCAGCAGAAAATGACCAGTGAGAATCGAACGGATTCGCAATTTTTCCAGAGGGAAAACACGCTCGTAGATTTCTTTTATCTCGAAGACAGAACTTTTATTTTTCTTCCTCTCCCCTATGTCACATATCAAGCAAACGACCACGAGCTTTTCCGACCTCCTTTTTCTCTGCCTCTCGCTCCCTCATAAAAAAATACACAAGTATACATACTCGAATGCGTAAGCCACGTATTTTTCACGTAGCAAAGACGAGAAAGAGAAAAACTGGGTCGCATTTTAATTGAAATTCTGAGACTTAACACCGATATTTCCATTAAACGTGTGCTGGGTAATGCAAGTAGGTAGTTTTAAGCGCGGCAAATGCACCGACGGAAAATGCATTACTTAATGGAAGTGCAATAATGACTCGTACCAAGCTCAGTCGAAATGATAACATTTTCATCAAGTAATCACTATCGCTAGAAAGTCGAAATTCCTTAAAAATCATCTGTGATAATCGCTCAACTAATGACTGTAACATATGCATGCTGACTTTCATTAAAACAATTGAACAGAATTACAAATGAAACTAAGCACTAGCAGCAGCCATTCAAAGGTTCTATCACATATCCCCGCTTGGGCTTGTTTAATTTCTTCACAGTGATTATAGTCAATATCAGCCATTGAACATTTTCAATGGACTAATGGACGCCGTGACCACCGATTATTTTACTAACCACAAATTATGTGAAACCCATTGATCCCCACATTAATGATTTTGTCTGCGGCAGACATATTGACTGTAACTCTGACAATATCTACTGTGTATTTGCAAAGGGTTGACGTATAGTGTTCCAGTATGTTTGCCCATGAATGTTCATTACATGTATTTGTATAGATTCATAATTAAAATGGAAAAGCGCAATGCAATGAAGTTTTCGTTCAATTTGTAGCTTTGTTTGTCAGGTTCAAATACAACGCTGCAGCAGCGTTCTATCTGAGCCGTATGGACCACTTTATTCCCAATTTGTACTGCAATAATCGATTGAATGTGTCAACCACTAGAATGAAACCGTGAAGACGCACTATAGAACTGCTGTTGAGTAAATGCTGAGTAAATATTGCTAATGGAAGAATCCCACTATGTGAATATTATTGCAAATCGACTTACCGTTCTAACCCAGCATTGAGAATAAATCTTAAAACCGTTTACAGTCGATATAGAAAATACTGTAAACTGACTAAAGACACAGGCCGTAACACTGTATATTAGGCAATTGGATTATTATTTGTACAGAATACCAGGACAATTGTCCATTAGGAAAATTTGGTTTGCCTCGAGAGAGGAAGAAAGAGAGAGATGTAGGGCTCTATGGTACGGTGCCAGAATGACGGTTAAGAAGGAAACTGGAGGATCGCGAACGGGGGACGCAAAATCGTCGGATTAAATTTAAATCCGGCTTTTCGAGCTGCATAAAAGTTGATTAAATAAGGGCTATCTCACACAAGATCCCGCTACTTATACATGTATATGAGTCATACATAAAGCGAGCTACTTACCCGGGAGTATTTCCATAAAATATAAAACATTCTGGGGCTATTCATCTAAGACTTTTTATGTCCATATTCGAAAATTGCTCGGCTCTTTTATTTCTCGTTAGATCGGATCGCTCGATATTAGGTTCGGTATTCGAGACGGAACGTGAATTTTGTCAGGTAGATGTTGTTTCTTCTTCTATTTTCACATTTCTACAGTTCGTACAATTCCATAAGACCAATTAGCGATAGGTTCCTTTGGTCACGATTATAATTAAAGACGCAGCGTGCAAAAGTTGAACCAGCGTGAGAAACTTTTTACTTGAAAGTACTGGCGCTAAAGGCGCCTTGTATTATTGTTGACTCATGAAGTTTTAAATTAGTCTAAAATATGAGACAGAAGTTGAAAGTGCAGAAAGAACTTTTCTCGAGAAACGAATACAACGACTTTGCAGAGCCGCACTGGCTTATATCTTTTGTACTTACGGTAGGTTAGATTACATTCGCATGCGTCACTAATTTGAAGCGTATAAAGAAGAACGCAATCGACTGAACGTATGAAAATTTGGAGACAACAATGACACGAGAAGGAGGGCCAGTAGCGAAAGTAAAAGGGAAAAAGAAATGAGGAAACAGGATCGGTCGTTGCGTTAAACAAAGAATCAAGAGGTTGAAGAAGATGAAGAGGATGAAGAAGATGAAGAAGAGGAATCTCGTAGTCGGGGAAATATGTGCTCATGAAATTGACTCGCTCTTCTCATTGTGCCGAGACTCGTGGAAACGGATGCGGTGAAACTCCAAAAGGGAAACTCCACCGACTGCGAAGAATGCCTAACGACTATAAGATGAACTACGCTGCTGATAAGAGAATGTCTTGGAAAAGGGATGGAGAGTCGTGAGTCTGGTTTGGATGAAACTCGAGGATGAGAAGAAAGAGGGAAAGATTTGAAGAAGAAAGGGACAAATAGGGGAAACGAGCTTGTCGAGCTTTATCAGTCATTTACGATTTCTTCGAGTCACTGCAGAAGTCTTGTCCTCCCGAGGATTCTGCTAACTTTCTATCCCTGTTGTTCGTCGTTCGCCACTCCCCTTTCCGAACTTCAACCCTTCTGACAACAATCTTACGCATTGACTACCTTCTATCTCATTGTCCTTCGTTTTGCTGACTGGTTTTTGTTTCTACTAGTTATCAGCTCCCTTTACTGTTTCGCTTCCTTTTTTCTCAATGCTCTCGCCTCTACTTTTCCTAATCGCTTTAACTCGCCCGAAACAGTTTCGGTTATTGTTGCTGGGAAATGCCGAGCATCAGGCAAAATAATGAAATCCGTCTTAACTCGAGAAACAGGAAATGCCAGAGAATGTAGAAGCTGAGGAGAATTAAAAATGATTGATGGAATGAGAAAGGGGTAAGAGGAAGAGAAAAACCAGAAAACAGAACTCGTCGAATCGGCTTAACGTTGCTTTGGCCTTTTTCTAATTATCGAGTTCGCGCTCGACTTTTAGCGAACATTTCGTGATAATGCCGTAGAACAAAAGATAAACCGCGACGCCATTAATCGTTCCAAGAGCAACGAAAACAAAGGGTAAACGTCACGATCGATTTCTACTGACATTTTCACAAAACCCGATCCTGTCCCTGTAGTCCTCGACAATTACCAGTAACCCTCTGCCAATGCTCTGTCTCCTTAAGACTGGCACCTTGAACGTCCAAATTTCATCTTCCTCGTGTTCCTTCTCCTTCACCTACCCCTTTGAAATACTCAAGTCTCATGGACAAAAACATTAAAAGCGCAGAACCTCCATGCTCCAGCGATCCTCTTCTTTAACAAGAGAATAGAAAGTATTAACCGAGTTGTGGATATTGCACGTTCACGTATAATAGCCAAGATCCATTTTGCTACTGCGGAGGATTAATCGTGTCTAGAGAATACGTAAGGGCATACAGCTTTCATTTGAGTTCACAGCCTGCTAAATGAACGGACATGCCTTTTATTAATATGACTCACGATGGATTTACCATTGCAGACAAGCATTCTCCTCAAGAAATCAATATACATATTTAGACCCTAGCTAAGAGAATGAGAAAGCAATATCGAATTTGCATAACAAACATGAACGTAAAGTGTTACGTATTTGAGGAGGAATTAATAGCTTGCATGTAACTTACATGTAATGAATATATTACATAAAACGTTATGTGTTCGCTAGGTAATAAGGATCGAAAAATTAAATTGCAAATAAAACAATATTAGTATTGCTACGAGCCACGAAATTTTCTCTGTAGGTCCCGTCGTTTCTTTTCTTTTCTCTCCTCCTGCTTTTACGTCTCCCCTTTAAACGTATTTCCCGAGAAAGTAGATAGACGCGAAACACCCCGGGGCGCAGGCTGTGCTGATATATTCCATTTTGTTCTTTGCTCCTTTCCGACGCGGAAAATCGTGACACCGCGTATCGACTTGCGAGTAAGACGCCGCTCTTGTCGAGATCCAGCTTGGCAACTCTATACTATCGTTGTCTTCTCTTATTTCCGGCTTCGCGAATCGACTCTACGCTCAATGTGGAGAATGTCCAATATTAGTTAGGAACACAATAAACATAATAAATTGCCCGAGAGAAGTAATAAAAACTTAGATGAAATGGGATCGCCTGCCGCGAGTCACAACTCCTCTCGCGGAACGAGCTGATAAAAAGAATTCGAATGAGATAGGCCATATACCGGAGGGCCCTTTGCTTTCGGCAGATCTTATTTCGCTTCCTTCGTTCTTCCGTTCGCAGTAATACTTACGTATACCGTGTAATGTATGCATAGGTACTTAAGCCTATAGCTCCTTTTATTCGGTCATAGTCGTGCTGGTAGGTTTAACTCGTAATCGTTATCTAACCTTACTCAACGTAACCTAACCTAATCATAGTGCCCTAAAACAAAAAACGAACGAAGCAGTGTTTATCGTCCTTAAGTTTTACGAAAGTACAATTAAACCTTCCCCTGAGGCGAAACGAAAAAAAAAAATAAGGGCAAAATTGAAAAAAACAAAGTAACGTAGAGAGAAAGAAAACTTTGAGGTCGCTTACTTTCGCCAAGTTTTCAAGGAAGCTTTTTCCATGCCGAAGCTAATATCCTGGGGAAAGTTTACCCACTAGGCCACTCTCTCGTGTCGTAGCAAACGACAAAGTGTCCTTTAGTCATTTTACTCCTATAACACCCTTGTGGAAGAGGAACACGTGTGGTAAACGTGAATATATTCTAGCCAAGGATCCCTTAGATGGACAGTTTGCGTTCAGGTTAACGTAAAATATTGGGACAAGTTAAATTCTTTTGAGCTTGCACGGCAGTGTTCGCTGATGGGTTTAAAAGTAAGCAGAACTGCCGGGTGCCGAAGATAAAGGTGAAACTTTACAGCCATAGTAACTTGCGAGATTCGATTCTCCTATCGGCAAAGAACAAATAGAGAAGTGAAAACCTCTTGGTTGATATTCCATTCGCATTCGATGGAATACGCGTGAAGCGCGTGCCCCCCTGCGATGTCCTTAAGCGAAAAGGGAGCAAACTAAAAAGAACTGGCAACTTTTTCGAAAGCAAACGTCTCACGGTCGCATCTGTTGGCACGAGTCCTACGAGTGTAGAAATGTCATTTACAACTGTGTAGAATTTCCTGCGCATTTCAGAAAGAACAAACGAGAGAGAGAAATATGTAGGAAGAGTTTTCCTCGTACATAACCCAAGGAACAGTTTGAGTCAGCAGACTCCTTATGCAGACTCCCGTTCAAAGATTTTGCGATAGTGCATTCTTTCAGATCTCGATAGAAATCTTCCGTTGAGATTGCACAATGCCGTTCAAGAGGGGTAGATCGTAGAGTGCAGATACTACCGGGAAGACACATCGTGTTACGCAATTTACGGGACACGAGTTATAAGGTGAAATTGTGCAGGGTTCTTTATTTAGGTCGAATGTCAACACGGTATACGATCTGGGATGAATATGCTTTGTGGCCAGTTCACAAATAGCGACTGAAGCCACAAAGGCAGCTCGTGGCGCGAGCGACGCGATACGGGAAATGAGAAGCATCGTCAGTCAGAGAAAGCCGATACACGATGAAGCACTGATATATTACAACCGTGTGCTTGCACGCGTGTACGCACATTCGGTCGCCTAAATACGAAACTTCAAAGCATAAAGTCATCGCGTTTATTTCGAAAAACAAGCTTGAAAAATAGTCAAGTGGATCGAATAACCGACGTCAACCAAAGCAACGTATCGTCATCCTTTTTTATCTTGGAGGACTAACTTCTCGTGTGAATCCTACTTCACCGACTCCTTTACCCAGGAGTATGAAAACTCATCCTGCATGAAATAAGAGACGATGCGGTTTACGTGTTTTCGGGGTGAGACATTTGCATCCCCCTTCTATATAACGTGCGACGTAGCTGACCGTTACTGCAATGCTAATGCGCCTTAAGTCTTGTCACATAAGGTACGGAACCCAGCCATTATACGGCGCTTGGCTCTGTATGTTGAAAGGGTTGGTTAGTGGAGGCTCCGTTTATAGTGACAGAAGAGGTAGAGTGAAGGTAGAGCAAGGTTATCTATCGTATTAGCTATTGCATAAAGGCCGCAGCACGCTTCCCGGTTATTTCGGTCAATCCTTGAAGAGGAGGCCGTCCGGAAAATATTCACATCGATCTACCGACTGACCTCACGTTAGCTGCCAGATGCGATAGAGGATGGGCTGCTTCAAAGTGTTCTTTCGAGCTGCAAGGGCCAGGTCAGCCGCATTGCTTTTTCCATTAAATAAACGTAAGACTTGTGGTTACTCAAATTCCTTTGTTCCCCGTAAGAATGTGTGTACCGTGTTTCCGTACCTTACCCAGCTTATAATTTACCTGACATTATTCTGCGAGAGTATAGAAAACAAATGTCGTCTCACAGCGACGCATTTCTTACAAAAGAATCGATTCCCTGAAGTACATCGTTTATATTTCTGTGTTACAGAACCAACAACCGAGATCGTTGGTGGACCTGATCATTACATCGATCGTGGAAGTACGATCAATCTCACGTGCATCGTGTTACACAGTCCCGAGCCACCGGCATACATATTCTGGGATCACAACGATGCGGTAAGCTAAGAAAAAAATGTGCATTTCAGAAAATTATGTCTCAAGTGCTTAAGTACGGATTTAATCTAAAAGCTCTACCTACGAATCGGATTAATTATCAGCAGTATAAATATAATCATATCATTCGTAAATATAATCACGCACCCTTTTCACTGATGTATCGGCTGAGGGTTTAGAGTAATTTTACTCTTTCTAGACACGTATATGTTTCGAGTGGTTTCGATACACTTACTGATACGGTTACTGAATGGCTAGCGGCTACTCTAACTGCCGACTGTCATACAAAAATGCGAGATAGTCTGAAATGTTTCCGGGTCAGAATTACAGGTGGCATTTGCATTTGGTAAACTAGGTCAAACAATTTAGTTTCTCGCTCGACTCTATTCGCGTCAATGTCTAATAGCAAAGATAGGAAGATACATCTATTTTGTCTATGATTTATCGTGTAAAAAGAAAATTTGTCTATTTTTTATGCCAAGCAATTTCCCGCACTTGCTGCTTCTACTCGAGCCACGCTCTTCTTTTTCTTTCCTTTATTTGCCGCTTTCTTCCTCCTTTATTTCTACTGCACCTACTACTTCTTGAGTTCCTGCATCACATCTCCAGAATACAGGTATCTACAAATTATATATCGATATGCTACTCGAGCTTGTCCTTTAAATACTAAAGAGGAAAGACAAATCTTGAAAAAATCGTTTTATTTAATTGGAAGGATCGTATCGGCCGCAAGTTATTTTTATACGTATTCGGCTGTGTATTCATGATACGTTAGAATTAATACCCTCTCGTGCTGGGCACCTTATATAGATAAGGGCAGTTCTTTATTCCGTGAGCTTCGCAGGTGAACCGTAAAGCTACCGTAATCGTAATTGACTCTTACATAAATCAGATGACTCTGCGACAACCACCTGTATCTTTTTTTTTTCTTTTTTCTTTTTTATGATACTGGCAAAACCTGCTCTAGTGCTATTGAGTAAGGTAACCAGATAACAAGACGGGGTTAGGTCAGTGTGAAAGTAGAGGGAAATATGTGTGGCTGGTAATGTGCCGATAATTTACGTAACAAAATAACGAGAGAAGTCCCGAAGAAGTTTCTGAGCTTGCATCGGCTACTGATCTAGATACTGTGATGCACCCACGCACCTATAGACCAATGCAGACCATGTGAGAAGGCAAGGATGCTCTAAAGAGGAAATCCGTATTCTACAGGAGGATTCTTAAGACCTGCTATAAGGATAAGGTGGTAGCTACTGCGCTCAAGATCCCATAAGCATCACTAGAAAAGCTTTCCGGAAACTGATACTCCTTGATATCCAGAGCACGAATTCACCGGAAAGAATCTCCAAACTCGTGAAATCGAAGAGGAATTTCCTCTGGCTGCCAGAAAAGTTCGGGCAGCAGACTGACGTTGGTCAGAAGGAAGCTGTAGGTTATAGGTTGGTCATAGCTAAGGGTCTTTCTTATGGCTCATGAAAAGAGAAGTAGGTGAGTGGCTAAAAAGTAAAAGGGAGCAAGGGAGCAAGGATTTCAATTGCTGGATAGAAAGGGTTGCTTGTGGCTGACTTTGATCGTTCACAGGGCAACAAAACCACCACCGAGTGATGTTATCTCGCATGGAACCCATGCGATTACAACATTACGACCCTTCTGGCTTGGCTAATCTCAGTAGGCGTGGTGGCGAATTCCCGACCAGGAAAAATATAAGATCCGATGTAGCACAAAACGAATCCCACTTACACGATCTTTCTATTCTTTGCTTTCAACTAAGCCTCAGGTAAGACGATTTCACGATGAAGTTGGGAAAGAAAACCAATTACAGGATTTTTAAGGAAAATCATTTCGCGGCTTATTTATATTGCGCTTTTGGAAAATGGCCAAGTAAAAGACATTGCGAGTATCGCGAGCAGCCTGCCAAATTGGCCCGTGGTAAAATTATATCTTGTAGAGGAAGAGTATATTGTCAAGTGATGGAGTTAGATGTTCAGTACGGTTTCCAGTTTCCGGTAGTGTTGTCGCGGCTGCCATTTCTGTGGAATCGCGGCATTTCTCTCCTCGCTTTCCAGCCGGAGGCGGTGGACGTTGGGAAAACTTGTCGCCTGCATCCAGAGCTTCTATCGACATAAGTAAATGACGGACTTTACGCAACGAAAGCTGCCAATGTTTGCGGAATGAAAAAGCTTCTCTATAAAGGTCCAAGGTACTAGGAGAAACCGTGGGCTAACCGCTGCCATGTTTGACCATCCTCATTCAAATAGCAGCCGAGTTTGTGGAATTTTACAAATATTTGATGTTTGACGACGATTTCGGTAGCGTAACTCGAGCACACCAGAAGATTCATTCGTAACACGTGTCACATATATCGCGTCGCTGAATTCTAATTTCTCTGATGTAATACTACCAGTAAGGTCAAAAGAAAGATCACTCGACGGATTCGAAGCACGGTAAATTACAAGGTATAATTGCTATTACTCTCCTCTTGCTGCAGCTGATATAAATTACAGTTTGCCTGTGGAAAGATTGCGCAGCCCACGCAACAGTGAAGAAATCCATTTCCTTCGATCTGCAATTTCGTGCAGGATCGACGCTCGCGCCAAACCAACCGCGATAGCTTTCTGGTCTAACATCTGGAAATGAATTTAGCAATCCAAATGAGTGTGCCAGTGGTTCAGGAAAGTGTTGGTGAACGCTGGGTATGGATGGAGAAGGGTCGCAATGAGATGGAGATAGAAGAGGCTCTGCCAGTATCCAGGCGTAGACTGATAAGGCTGGTTTCGACCGGGAAAACCATTTCAAGGGACGTCGTCCTAATTACCTTATTCCTTTCCATTGAATATTCCTTGTCCTTCAAGATTTTCCATTGACTCATTACTGCATTGCTACCTTTGGCTCTTCCCGCGCAACTTGTCCCAATATGCTCTCCTATAACCCCGAACGATATGGCTTCTACTTCGGAAAATATTAGCCAGCAACGATTTACTCAAAAATGCATGAGATTATAAATGACTTGGAGGAATTTAGCTTCGGACGTGCAGAGGATACACGTAACATATGAATACTACACTTGTGAAAAATGATAAAAATTGGTTCCTTCGACTTCTACGTGGTCGGGAGCTAAGAATTTCATCGGATAGGAAACGATGATTAAGTGAGGTTAAGTCATCCTGGATCAAAGTGCTCCTAGGGTTTCTTCGATAAAATTTTTCATGACGTCAAGTGTAATCCGTTTGCGAAGGAAAATATACAATTGATTTCTACATGTGCTTATCGGAATAGCTGCGTTTCTCTGTGTACAAGAGAACAAGATTTATCCGTCATGAATCCTATTAGAATATCTACGACTCTCGTTTGTATTATACCTTGTGAAAAAACAAAATCCATTTTTTGAAGCAAACTTCTTGCACTGCAGACTGGCACTACGAAGCAGAGCATCGCGGCGTCTGTGTTTCAATTGAATTCGAAATTATTTATGAAGCAACTAATACATTGCTGAACTTTTCACGTGAAATTAATTATGGATCTCGTCGCGTTTCTAAGCTGCTTTAAATGAGCTGTTATTCAACAAGAGTCGACGCGATGACTGCAGAATCAGCATCAGACCAGTTGGCATTCTTCAATGGGAATTGGGTGTTGGTAGCTGGTAGCTG
>JARPRG010000560.1:161065-197078 GCA_031001745.1 Hartigia nigra | reverse complement strand
TGGTAGCTGGTAGCTGATAGTGCACGTAAAATACTAATTACTCTCTATTAATCTCCCTCGAGTAATTGGAGACAGCAGCCATCAAAGAGAATCGCAGTTAAGAGTAGCGAGTCAGCTTGGCTCGAGTCGTGACTTTAGATTTACCGTAATTTATCTTTTTGCTTGTTGCGTTACTTTATTTTTTCTTCTTCTTTCGCTTCCTTCTTCCGCCCCTTGTCTCTCTCCGTCTCACCCGAATTCCGGACTCACCATGCTTTTTATATACGTTAACCTCAAACCGAGAAACGCATCCCGACGATTTCCTCGTGTCACAAGGATCGACTCCGAACTACTGCGATCCTTTGGTTTTATCGTCGTAGAGACTCTACGACGATAAAACCAAGAGGATCTATAACTTCAAGCCAATTTCCCAAGGAGTGTCTCACTTGTCGATTTCCGGAATCCTTATCTTTGCAAACGACTGAGGTGCGCGCATTCGATCTTTCTTGCAGATAATCAGCTATGACTCGACCAGAGGTGGCGTCTCTATTGTCACGGAAAAGGGTGACAGCACCAAGAGTTTTCTATTGGTGCAGCAGGCGAGACCATCGGACTCGGGACGCTACACGTGTAATCCCAGCAACGCCCAGCCAAAATCCATAACCGTTCACGTACTCAATGGTGAGTGACTGATATTTCTATATAACAAATAAGCTATTTATTATTGTCTAACCATGAAAATATAGTTTACCTCTGTGTGTGTTATACAAAAATATATAGCTATCCTATGACAACTATATCAAATGAATAATCGCTAGTCCTGCATAAAGTATGGCCTATAGTATGTCTTGCGCTATTGTAAGGACCTTATTACTCGTAGGTACTTCGGAAAATTTAAGTGATGTCCTTTGTTTCAGGAGAGTATCCTGCGGCCATGCAGCATGGCGGTCAGGCCAAGCAACCTAGGCTATACTCGCTTCTACTCTGTCTCTGTCTACTACTTTACTAATTCTGGTTAAAGTAGCCTCGGCCGTGGATCTCGGACTCTTACGCAACTTGACAAGGTCTCTTCTTGACAAAGCAAATAAAATCTCTTTACAAATAAGGTGAACAAAATCTCCCTCGTCGTTGTTGTCATCATGGAACGTCACGGCGCACTTTTGTTTTTTTCTTTTACGCATTTTTTCATTTTTCCAGTTCTTTTTACCTCTCCCTTATTTGTCCTCTCACGCTCTCTAGGAGAGATACGAAATCTGTATAAATTTATTAGCGAGCCTGGACAAACAAGCTGAATTACAATGTAAGAATGAAAGCAGGTCTTTCTTCGTACAGTAATTCTCAACGAAGAGAAAAGACATTACGTATAAGAGATAGCGAGAGAGAGGGAGAATAAGAAAGAAGAAATAATTAATGAAATGATAATGACTCACGAGTCCTTCCAAAGATGGTGCGTGTTTCGCTTCGATAATGGACGTCGCTTTAATGAAGTTAATCTCGATGTTTGTCGGTGTCAGATGCAATGTTTAACATAAACCGTTCGACTCTTTAGCACACGTGTAAAACAAATTGTGTCTAGAATTGGCAAATGGGCCAGAGTGCTGGATAAAATTGAATTTGATTATTATAGAATTTCGATGGTAAATGCACGTGGCGTATCGTATCGGAAGGATGGATTCTTGAATAAAAAAAATGGACGTAACTCACTATTGTTTTTGCGTTAGAAATCGATCAAAGCGATTGTCTTTCACTTTCTTAACGGCATCATGTACACATGTGCAGCACTTTAACGAAATCAAATGAAACGGCAATGGCGCGTTAGCGTCACACTATTCAGCACTCGCGCCCCCAATTCTCATTCACATCCCGACGTGGCCGACGTGGCCGACGGGACCTGTATGGCGACGTCGTTTCTTGCAATTTTCATCCACCTTTATTCTTCAGTGCAACTATCCTGAACCTTTGATACGTTCGTGAGTCGACACTTCGAGGAGCAAACATTTTCCATGTTATCATCGAGTTTTGCAACGTCTCCTTTATTTTATGTCTCATGCGCATGGAGCAGCAGGCACGTTTCTCCCATTCAAGATGCATTTCCCAGCTTCGGAAAATACTGAGAAAACTTGCTAAATTTCATTGGAATCTAAAATCTCCGACATTTCAATCGAGACATATTACTCTGATTTTCAGACGGAATATAAATACCAATTTCAAAGTGTTATCGGGAGTCAAACTTTCCTGATAAATTGCAAAGTCGCTGCTATACAGGTCGCTACAGGGTACGATCTTCAGCAACTTCATCCAAGACGTATTGCTTTGTTAGGAGTTCGCCTGTACACGCTAAAGGTGTCCTACGCAAACCGTTTCCCGTGCGAATTATCGACGAAATCAATTCTACTCGTATAAACGATTCCGTCGCTAAAGGCGATCCTCGATCTTCCCAGTAGATCCGTCAGCGACGATACGCTATCTTACACACAACATATCAGCAAGAGGAATACAATTACCTTTACACCGGAACCCTGATAAATATGGCACTTCCTCGCATGACACTTTTTTCCAAAAATATTTCATCTTACCAAGATAACACTTAAGATTTTTCTCTTGATCTTGGCATTCCCTCCTGAGCTTCATCCGCACACGCTAACACACGGAAGTTCATTGGGACGTGCTCGAAATAATCGTCTCCACGGAAATTGGTTACTTTTCAATGTGGCAGTCGCATGTGAGCTCCATCCCTTGAGGCAGGTGAACGAGTGAGGGGCTGAAGATCGATAGGATATACCTTCGAGGGTGACGACGAGAGCAATTTCATGGCGGAGGAACCGGAAGAAGGTAAAAAGCGGATAGCACAAGTGGAGATAGGAAAAAAAAAAAAAACAGTAGAGAATAGCAACTGCACGTGACATGATCATCCCAGGTTCTTAATGTTACGTACAACTTTAATACGTAATATGAACGAACTGCCTTTTGAAAAGTGATCGAGGTTCTAAACGTTTATATGCTCTGCCCTTTTTCTATTGGTACCTGCCTAACCTAACCTCACTCTAATCCTTCTTGATGCCATCGATGATTCTATACGATCGACACACGTGCGCACCCTGTCACTAAAAGATGCATTATACAGGTAACATATAGACACTAAAGATAAAGTGGCGTCTTACGAAACGGGCAACGATAAAGGAGATTCCTTTTTCGAAATAGCCACAGCTTTGCGACGGAAGCTTCTTCTAAATGATAACACTGACGATTATAAAGGCGAATGGAATAAAAGATAAAATAAGGAGAAAAAAAAGAGGAGCGAGGGAAATCTACTTCTTCGATGTAAATATGTATTTATATGCGATTTAGTTGTAATTAGTTGTTCTCGAGAATATAATGATAATGACATTGTATTACTATTGTACTGTGCTTCTTTTTTATATACTATATATATATTTTGACCAACTTATCGACGGTGCATCCGAACGCCGGACGATAACCTAACGGGGAACGTTATGTGCAGTTTTGTCGAACGTTACAGAGTGTATGATGTTGCATACTAAAATGTAAATGAGAGGATAGGTTAAAACTCATGGGATTATGTGTAAATTAATAACACCCGTAACCTATTGGTTATCGTATTATGAACCGATTATACATATTATACAATGGACGATGTTATCAGACGACTAACAATTCGTAAAAAAAAACGTACGCTGTCGATCAAAGTTTGCAATCACGATTCCCAGACAAATTGCTCGACGGAGAAACTTCAAGTAGTAAAATTGGCAAAATACGTTATTTAACGTCAGTGAAAATAATACGCAAATCAATCGTGTACGTCATGTATAACGTGAACACTTCAAAGTATCATAACGGTGATTGGTAGAATAAAAATGTCACCTGTAGCAAAAACTCTGCAAACAATTTATTAGTCAAATGTTTTTAGAGTTTTATGTTATCGGATGAATTGAGAATTTTGATTGGCAGCGTGGACGTATGAAATATGATGAATTTGTATTTGGTGCTGCGAGTGGGAGGTCAGTTTCGAGTGATAGCAGAAACCCATTGACGGATGCCCGATAAGCACCTGGGAAATGTAAAATTGCAAGTTTCAACTATATGCGAAGGAAGTGGATAAATCAAGATTACCGAAGCTCAGCTCAATGTTTGTGAATTGCTCATAGAAACTGATTGCCGAAACGGCACGTGAGGAGATACAGGAAAAAAAAATTCAAGACGAACATTCCCCTTAAATGCGATAACGAATAAATGCGCGAGTGTACAAGTGTTCTATGATTACGAAAGACTCGAGAAACGAGAGAATCTCCTATGAAATTAAAGAGAAAACAATCTAGGATCATGTATGTATGATGCGTGTTAATCATCGACCGTTGAGACTTTCTTTTCACGGCGCCTGAGATCTCTTCTCTTTCGCGCAATTCCTTCCAGTATTTCAGGTAACGTGTTTCTGTTACCGCACAAGGAATGATTGATCAATGAAAAACTCCCAAGCCAGTCCGGACAGTCCGAAAATGACGAGACCAATGATCGACGATAAATAATCGTTGCGGGACTCGTAAATTTGTGAAGGAAAAAAAAAAAAAAAATAAAAAAAAATAAACGAATTATTCGATTGTCCAAATCTATGTTGCGCGATCGCTTCTACTTGACTTGATCAATCGATATCGTCAGTGAGCCTGAAAAATGTCATACGAGTTCAAGTAAAATGTCCTGTCACATTGCGAATCGTCGACATAAAGTCTCAGGACTTCTGGTCCCTCGGGAGGACTCGAACTAGTATATACATAGATAGATAGAAAGATAACGGGAGGAAGAAAGTGAAGGGGGAGAATCGAACCTTCACGGGACTGCTACCCTTGTCTCTCCGAGTCACTGATTCTCACTGGATCAGCGTGAATCGCTTGTAAATAGTAGGGATAAAAATGAAAGAGAACCTAACTAAACCTAAGGATACCCTAGAGTTAGCTCAACGAGATACAATGTTATTATAGCTGTTGATACATCCGACGAAAACGTCATGAAGGGTCATCGATTTTACGTTTGCCGATAACGAAATGATTTCCAAAGATTCACTTTCCGGCATCTTCCTTTTCTTTTTTTTTTCATTCTGTTCATACGTAGCGTTTAGATAGGCGAATATATTATTAAGTGTTTCATCTAGCCTACGATGTATATTGTATCTATAATCATGAATAAATTATCAACGGTACAATACGATTAAAGATCAAGCGAGTACAATTATTGCTTCTTTTTCCTTTTCTATCGTTGCCCCTACCACCTGTTCATTTCTCGTATCGTTTGTATCTTTCGATTCCAAATAAAAACATAAATACCAATAATATCGTCGGACGATCTAATGAGACCAGGCGTAATTTTATATCGAATTCATCCACGATTGTAGCTCCGTTCTAATTGGATAAACTTGTCCAAATTTCCAGATAGAGAATCAGGTTTACTAAACGGTGCTCCAAACGAAGAATCATTCGGACTCGACTACCCTCAATGAATCAGTATTTAGAAATCGATGAACTCTCACTGGGGTCCTTGGCTCCCCCCCATCCTAATAATCTTGGTCGTTAACAAGTTGGATTTATGTCTCAGGATGTTTTGTGGTCCTCTTCAGTCTCTTTTTATTAAAAAGATATGAAGGGAAAAGGAGGAACCTCGGTGAGATAAGACGAGAGAAAGACACGCCTCACTCTCCTTACAGCATCGGGATCCTGCTTCGAAAACTGGGTCACCCGGGTTGTATCTTCATAATAGACCTGACTACTATACGTTAAGATAGATATAAAGCGGACTGTAGAATTCTCTATTAATTGATAAGTATTTTCCAGAAACATTCCATCTCGCACATATCGTCACGCCACCTGAACGACGTCATTTTACGGAAGCAGTAACAAGTTTACAGAGTTCGTACGTATTAAATTCTAATACAACTAAACAATCCAAACTGAACCTCTATTAATTAAAACTAGTTTCCCGTCTGTGCTTTCCATCCATAACGCTTGCTTATTCGTTCCAGGACTCTGTCCTCAGATTCTAAACGAAGGTTCGTTGCGCCATGTATTTTATCACAATATAGAGCGATCACGGGTCACGATCAAAACTAAATAACACCCTATTCAACTGTAACAATACTTTTTCATGAGCGGTAATAGAAATTCACAAGTAAAACAACAACCCAGCCAGGTTTTATGGAGTTGCCAAGGCGGAAAAAAAAGAAAATGAAACTTCTTTTTTTATATAATATAATATCAATGAAGGTTAACTCTGCTCGTTTCTCGACATCTGGCGGACATTAAAAATTTGTAGATACGTTAGCGCACATTATCCATACTCAGGAATCGGTAGAAAGGGAGGCAGCTTGATGAATAGGTTGGTAGGTAGATATTTAGGTAGGTACGTTGTAGGTTGTAGGTGGATGGTGGGCGAGAGCCTGGCGCAGCGCGCGCTGTCTGTGGTATTGATTACAGCCTCCTATCCAGGTGCACAAGCAGGGTCAACTCTGACTATCTCCTTTCCCCTTTCCTGTTCTCCAGATACTCTCACTCTATCCTGTTCTCGTTCTCTCTTCACTCGTTCGACGGCTCTCTACAGTCTCTCTCTTCGTCTCCTCATACGACTGGCCCCTCTTTTCAGCAACAACCTGACTAGTCCATTTATTTTACCACCCTTCATTACGAATCACCAAAACCTGAGTACCTGATATGGGAATACACCTAGGTTCCATACTATCAACGCTCAATGGCCTTGACCACTTCCGCGTTTACCTCCTTTCCGTAAAAATGACTAGTCCGATGTGATCCTTGCCGACTCATGATCATTACGAGGATCCTTTTTCATTAGGGGAAGACGGATATCATGTTCGAGACGTTAATGACTACAGAATGGAAGCTTGAGCAAAATACGAATTTCAATGTAGAAGATAAGCAAGCATGGTTTTCACAAAATATTTCTAATCGGAATTCAAAGAAAGCTTCTACACCTGCTTTCAAATTTGGCAAAAAATTAGAATGTATACATATCCGTAAATATTTCACATGAAATAAGAATAATGCAATATTGGCTTCGGGTACCAATCCAAAATTTTGCGTGGAATATGATCGTTCTTGGTTGAACTTAAAGGTTACCGAAAGTGAGTCAATTTTTATTACTTCGCCTTTCCAAGCACAATGTACAAGATATTGAGTACAACGGTCCTGCTGGAAAGCAAACTCGAGATTTGCTACATATTTCCATTTACGATAGCAGCTGATGCCAAAACTGCAGGAAACGTGAAAACATCCTGTCGAAGAAAGACGATAGTCTTACGACTAGATTAAGCCAAGATGCTTCTTACACGTACAGACACCATACTGTGTGTATAGCGCCACTGTATTACAGCTGCTGCATGCTTCGATATTGTATCAGTCGACATACACTATCCTATAGATACTGGGAAATTACCTTAAGATCCCGAAGCATAAGACCTTAAGGAAAAGATTACGATATTAATAATGAATGATTATTAGAAAAATATTTCTCTCTCTCTCTCTCTTCTTTTCTCTATCCCTCTATGACATTTTCCTCTTCCATTTTACGCATAAGAACTTCCTTTCAATATTAATGCATAGCTTGGCCATCCCTGGATATTTAATGATCACTTTACGAAATAACCAGTCTCTGCACTCAACCTGAGTTTTTAAGAAAATCGATGAAAGCTCTTTCTCACCTCCATCGAAGTAAGATCTTTCTTTTGCTAAAGGATTTCCAAGTTCCGATCCTTTCAAGGTTCCTTACAGACTCAGGCTTCAGTTTGTACACTCTTTCAGCATCCCTTTTTTATCAAGCACTCTGTAGTTCCATCAGGAGATCAGTCAAAAGGTAAATTTTGCAATTAGAAGTTAACATAGTGACAGATCTCATTGCCATTTATTTCTAATTTTTTTTTTTGTAAAAAAAAAGCTCACGCACTGAATACGACCACACATATTTCTCTTTTTCTTGTACTAAAGGATTTCTGAGAATATTCAGTGTTCGGCCCACACTCGTGTATCCACAGAATATTAAACCAAGTTGTTTGAGCCTGAAGAAATGTTCACTTTGGATAGGTGCACAGGAGCAGCATACTTGATCAGTAACTGACCGAACCACCCATGTGAAGTAAGTAGCAACACATGTAAATTTAGGACAGTAGCTTTGACACGTGGGTGGCTTGCCTTCTGCATATTTAATGTCTTTCCCATGTGTTTCTAGCTGGTTTATAGAAGGGAGTGAATACCGGAATTGAACCCTGACCTATCTCGTAAAGCTCAAGAGTTCATTTCATTCGTAGCTCTCCTCAAATATTCACCTCTCGCCTCCTGATCTGCCAAGTTTAATACACGCAACGATCCTCCAATTGGACTGTACTTTCATCCCTTTATTTCTCTACTGTTTCACACCTCCCCATTTCTGCCCTACAGATCCCGTTCATTAATTCCCTTATCCATCCTCCCTTGGATTTTACATCCACCTACTAATTCGGATTAACCGTCTCTAGTACAGAGATAAAATTACTTCTCGTCTATATTCAATAAAGTAAAAGGATTCATTTCGTATCCTGCAGGATACTCCACTGCTCCGATAGCACAAACTGAAATTCGCTAGTTCTAAAAGTTAACATCGACAGGCCGTCAACACGGAGCGTCATCGAGTCTTTGTGGTTTGCGTCCAATCTGTTGCACTTCCTGTAATTGACCGAAGGACGCCATTAGATTGATGACTAAAGAGAAAATCGATAACCGTTCAGGTTAATCTGGACCTCCAAGTACATCGGTCGATACTATACGTTTTACTCTTTTTAATATCTACTTCTTCCTTACCCTGTCCTCTGTAATTCAATACGGCGAATCCTCGTTTATTGAGAAAAAGAAAGTTGTCGCTATAATGCACTTTACGGAAGCTAGTAGAGACACGGAACCTGGCGACGTATCACGCAATTTTCAAGCTTATCCTGAAAGGGAACAGAAAAAGCATTCGTGAAAGGTAAGCTACGAGATGAATCTGAAGTCAGCCGAGAGGAGAGGAGAACAAGCCTCCTGGGAAATGTTAAGAATATTTGACAACATGTGTCCCAGGACGACCATTCGCTACGTATCCTCGTGCAGATATGCATAACGCGAATGGTCTCCAGATTTTGCAATCTGTTTATCTTCGCGATAACATGCATCTATGCAAAAATATGACGTAAGCGCTGACGATCGAATACACCCAGGACCAAGTAAGACAAATTTCACGTCGACGAAGCATTATATGGAAAAATTGATGTAGAACAGAAAAACGTGAGACAGTCCAATTTCCTGACATGTATCAGAAAGGAAAACAAAGTATAGGAGTAAAAGGATGCGATGGGACGCAGCTTTATCGTATAACTGAAATGTAGCAACGTTTGCCGAAAATTTCGGTAGGCAAGGTTATCCTGAATTATTCATGCTGCAACTCGGAAGACCTCGTGTACCTAGAGCTCAAGCTAACGAAGGACCTAAAGTACGAAACGAATAATGTTTTCATCTCATTGATATTTTGTCACACGAAACTGAAGGATCAGGAGGAACCAACGAAACTGGATGGTTCGTATTCGTTATCTGGTCTAGTCCTGATGCTTCCCATATCCTGCCACCGGCGCATCGTCGTCCCTTCGCTATCCTCTTATCACGATAACCCTCAAATCCCCCTTTGGAGTCTAAAGGATGGACTCATTTGTTTTTATTTCGAATGAATGTCCTCGTCAGTCTACACCTACTGCTCGTTCCGTCATCGATCGAAAATGGCAGCCAGGTTCTAAATTATTTTCAGAAACTTGATAAGACTCGTGTTCCCATCAGTTACATCATAGCGTCACCAGATTGTATACCATGGCTGTCCAATGAAGGAGCAAGAAGATAATGGCTAATGGTCATATTAGAACATTAAGTGTAGATCATCGTTCCTCGTTGAAAACCGGACGTCTCGACTTCATCCTCTACGTCTACTATATACGCTTCATCCGCTTCGTTCTACAGGGTGCAGTTTAATGCGATAAGGACTCGCGGCAGCCACGTTCCAGAAATAACCAGACGGCAAGTCGGACATTAGAGTGCCGAGGATTCTAAGGGAAATTAGCTAACTTGAGACAGTAACAGAATGGCGTGGAGCCAGATATCAGAAGGACTAAGTTGTTATGTTCTCACTGAGCTGGCTGGCTGGCTGGCTGGCTGGCTGGCAGGCATGTGCACCTCGCTGTAGCAACTTTCAAAGTCACTTACCCAAAATTACATTTAACGTTCTAAGATTATCATTTGCCAACTATATGAGTCGTTACGAGAAGACTCTTCTTTGCTTGAACGTTTCCTTCCCTACCACGTCTTTTATAAGCCATTCCATCCCTTAGCTACCAGCCCCAATACACACCTAGATTAGTTTAGATTATAGCCACAGTTACCTCAGTTTACTCAAAATCGATTCTTACTTTTTCTTCGCCTACTGTCAAATAAACGTCATTCCGTTGAGCATTATGTGGACACCCTCTAAGGTACAAGATAACTCACAGAGACGGGAGTCCCTTAGCGTCCTAAAATTTTGCCAATACATCCATTTTAAGGGTTGCCTTGAACTGAGGGTTTGTCCTCTCCAAATAGCAACAGGATCAACGAGGATATATAGTAACTTCGAAGTCAAGTCGATATTAGGTATAACTGTGAAGGCAAGTAAAGGTCGTAAACCATAATGCAATTTCGAAGTTCTCACTAACGCAAAACTTTTATTACCAGGATAGAAGTATGAGGTCGATTAGGCTCGTAAATCAGTAATTCTTACGACGAAAACCAGCAACATCTCGACACGGAGGAACATAGAAATTCTGGACTCGAATAACTGCAGTATTTTCAACGTTTTAAAGCGAAAGCAAGCCATGCACCCTTTTTCCCCGGTAAGATGATATGCAATCGATATTTTGATCGTGTTATCTTCATGCTGGATATATATGGATACAGCTGCATATCCAATCGACCAGACGTGTCGAGAACGAATTGAATATTAAGTATTTATAAATGGCGTTCGGTAAATCTTAAGAGAGCTGCCAGTGACCGCTATGCTCGAGTATCTGGAATGATATTCCTACCAACACGTTCTCGACGCACCATCGACGCAAATAACGATCCAGTATAACCCGGGATGCTGCTCCGCTTCCTGCGGCAGACATATTTTTGAAAGGGCTCTACCGTTTTTACCTCCTGCAAAGATTTATATTGGCCAGGGTTGCTGTAACTGCCATAGATCTAGCCTCCTGTGTGTGGTTGCGTCACTGTACGTACGAAGGATTTGAACGCATACGTGAAACCGACGGGATAGATAGCATTGAAGAATTGTATCAGTTCTGTAAGGGATGTACTTCCTGTAGATTATTTTTGAGAATCGAGCAGGATCGATGTATCTACGGATGATACGTAAATACGTGATATCGGTTTCGAAAGGATTATGAGGAAATTCATTTTAATTGTAGTTTTTGAAGCTTTTCGAGCATTCATATACATATGGAACATTAAACTACTAAGTTAACTGCTCTAGCCTCTGTTAATGATGGTCTATTATTTATTGAGTAGCGCGCGAACCGGCATATTTATTTATGTACATTGAAAACATTTATGATCAATCGATATTGCGAAAAAAATGACAACAATTATTTGAGACTGATCGATTATTCGTGGCACGACTAATGAAGGGATTTACATAACTATACAAAATGTTATACTCTGCGAGGTATCAAATGGATATCAACTGTAACATTGGGGAAATCTAATTAATGATAAAACTAAAGTTGTTGCTTGAATAAATAGTTGAATAAATAAAGAAAATAGGGAGAATCCAGCTTATTGAATCTCTGATGGAGTGTTGAGAAAATTCGAGAAAAACAATCTTTTATCAGACATTCAATCCTCATAGAACAAAGCTCTCATTAATATAGATATCCCGTTTCGCGAAATTGGATACGTCGACGTTTCGCATTAAGTGAAATAAATCATATACCTACAGAATTGAAAACTAATTATAAAATTCAATGAAATATCATGTAGTACCGGATTATTCTCTATTCGATCCTATAACCCATATTTTACAAAAAGATCCAATATTTGCCTGTAAGATAAATTTTGGAAAATTTTCTGAAATCAGAGACTAACACATTCCTGGTACACTGTACGGGTGAATTCAATAAAATGATGCATGGCGTTAATAATCTCCATTCACCAGTATTTAAAAGCATTGCGTAAAGTAAGGCTTATAAAAGCATCTGTAGGTACCTACAATATCGGCACCTTTAATATATCTCGTTTCAGTGATTATTCAGGCGGCAGCAGGTAACATTGTATTCGCAGTCACCAACGCCGACATTGCCACAGCCACATGCAATGTACCCTTCTCGACCAATACCGCAGAATGATATTTACGAGCCTTAGTCGCACGTAGAACTACTGGCAGTTGCATTGAAACCGACCAGAACCAAATCGAAGTGAAGGCAAATGAGCATAGAAGAAGGAAAAGAAGGGAAAAAAAGGTTTAGCGGTTAAATTTGCAACTACAAGTCGGTGCAAATGCAACACGCGTTCACCGTTCGATAATGTCGCTTCATTAAAGCACATCCAAAGCCTGAAATTATCATGGCCTGCTCGTGAATGGAAACTCGATGGAAATGGTTCTTGTGGCAAATTTACCTACGATCTGCATGTACATATTGCTTACATGTACTGTGTACTTGTACCTATATTATTCTGTATAGATGCACCTGATGTCTGGTTACGGTTTCGAGCCGAACGGAAGTTATAACAATCCCTATGTTCGATTAACGTATATTGAGTTTCCAGAGACTGGGAAATGCTACAACGTGATAGCCAAGGGGCTACTTTGGAAAAGCGCTACCCGCAGGTATAACACTTCTAAAGGATATATATCCTTTGATTGCATCTTCTCTCAGGACGATCGTTGTCCTACTTCGGATGATAGTCATTTGTCTCCAACTCTGCAGTCTCTGCGTCGTCGACACTCGCTTCGTTCTGAGACAAGATTACTTGGTAAAAATTACGTAAACTTGCGACTTTATCTTACCAGCCAGTGATAAGTTAACTTCCTGTACTTTAATCCGCTGTTAACTTTTAAATTAGCTCAGCTTCTGCGACCAGAAAGAATAAGAAAAACTAGTGGCTGTGGAAGTACCGAGAAAACTTTTTTCTAAAAATAAGTTAAAACAAGGTTTTTCAATAAAGTACACGTGCGTATTATGGTTGGCTGGTGTCAGCACCTTACTTAACACCGTATATAGTGTTACAGTGTGGGGACGGAAAATTTAAGATAAGAGGTATAGCGAAACTACCCCTAGTGATTAAGTAATACGGGGGTAAATGTAGTAGGTGCTAGATTCTAAATTGTAGCACCGTGAGGTAAAAGACGATAGCTGGAATCAGTGGTAAGAGCTACCGGCGTGTAGGAGAATACCTGCTATAAGAATGAGTATCTGGTTTCGCTTAGAGAACTCTAAATACAATTAGGATATATGGTTTTCCGAACTTTTCCTCTAGCCAAGTCGCCAGGTCCCAGACGCATGCTGCGTGTCGCTCGGGGTTCAAGACCGTGGATAGCTTCATGTACATTTGTGATCATTATGCCTGATCTTTAATCTCAAAACCAACGTTAACTTTCTTTATAGAGCATTTCATATAACAATGGATCGTCGAAGATAACCACGGTAAAATTCTAATAACAAACATATAAGCTTAGAATATTATTGTCTCTGATGACAGGCAAACTATAGCGATGTACATTTTGCGATATCGTACTTGCAAACAACTCTACCATTATCACACTGATGTTGGTTATCAATACCTAGAAATTCCTCTGTCTCTCTAGTTGTCTTTCTTGTTAGTCATACACCTACCGGGCTAGCTTCTAAAGTAAACGGATATACGTATGTACACAGGAGAATATTCGCTTTGTAACTCAGCAAGCCTGTGAAACGTTCATGAAATACCTATGTACATTTGCAAAGGGTTGACAGTCGCGTTACGTCGATAATAAAGTGTAATACGTTTCACGAGTGAATAGTGGGAACCGGCGACGTAGAAGTTCGTCTGAAATACCTATCGAAAGAAGAAATAGAGTGATAGAGAATAGCTGGAGATAGAAGGAGAGAGAAAGTGAAAGATAGCACGAGTACGATACTGATTCCAAAGAAATTGATTGCTCTTGACTCAAAGTGGAGAGGGAATCTTATTGGTTATTTAATTGCATAAAGTTTTAGAAGTTTTAGTTGCTGCGTGGCAACTGTAACTACTCCATGGTATCTAGAAGCCTGGTAAATATTGCTCAACAAACTTTAATTGAAACTTTGTTCAATGAGAATGTGTGGTAATCCAAGTCTCATTCTCACCGTGAATATGAATCTCTCTTTGCGACGTCAGGACCGTTGAAACTTTGAATATTTGCACAGGTTCACTTTGTTAACGCAAAGATTTAGACTTCATTCGGTATAAATACAACAACTTGGTTCTACCGTAAAAATGAAATGACAATGCAGTTGTTCGACTTTTGTGGTTAACGTAGCTGTATCGGAAGCATGACTACGGGAATTTTATGAACTAATCAAAGTGGGAAATGCGCGAACAGGTTCTTGGAAGATGCGAATGGAGAAATGTTTTTATTAAATTAAAGGTTTTCTTTATTCTTTTTTTTTTTTATGGAAAGTTGGCGTAGAGAGGGTGGATGACTTCAAGTTCTTTTAGGCTTATCTGCATTTATAGGGGAAAGAAAGAATGTAAAACAAAATGGATGCGTTTCCGCGTTATGGTAATTTTACCCCTTGTACTTTGTTAGGCTTGATGACCTATGGAATTAATTAGCTCGGGGAATCCCTTACGATAAAATGACAATTAAGGTACAGAGGCGTGTTTCTTCTTTAAGAAACTGTTTTAAATGTACGACGAGGGAAAAGAGCGAGTGGAAGGATCGTTCTGTTTACGTTTATCGGTTGACGTATGTAAATAATATGTAAATACGATAGTGCGCGAACATAATGTTCGAAAATATGAGCCGTGGGAACTCTAAAGTTTGTCATACATTACACGTGATAATATCCAATAAACATGGTGACATATATTGGTTGGCAATAAAACTAAAGAAAAGTAAAGGCTTGCTATTCGAAGCAAGCAAAGGTCACGTAAATGAATGAATGAAAAGGTATGCACATGTCAAATGTGTACACGGCTTATAGTTTTGAATCGATTTATTGATTTACCTTATACAATTCTTTTAGAAACTTATCAGTGGTGGGCAGCTGCTTTTCTCATCTGGACCAAGATATTACCCAATTCTTCACGCTTCCTTTTTGCTCTAATGTGGGTTCCCAGCTGAAAAGTTATAAGCATAGGATGAATTTCTAATCTGCCGAAGCAACTACTTCTGATAAATATTGCTTTTGATAATTACCCTTCGCTTTAGGAATTTCAGAGCTCTTTTGTCCTTGGATACCTTGAGCAATTCCATTGCCCTCTTTTCGTAAGGAGCATGCCCAGTAACTTCTCGGATCAAGTCCCTGATGAATTTACTGTGCTTGGTTAATTTCTGAATAGAAAAATAATAATTAGAAACTATGATCTTAACGCTCTTTTTCTTGACAAAATTATTACTTATGAAAATTGATATTAGTATTGCACAGGTTAGGTTATGCTATGCTGTCATCCTATGGCAAATATTAATGTTCAATTTACCCCTTTTAGTCGAGCAGGCCGTATAGTGACGGTCTTCTCCTTTTCAGATGCATTCTTGGCTACACGAATTTTCGTGGTTTTGTGGCCTTTATTCAGACCCACGGCCAGCTCGTATCTCGGTGCCATCCTGAATAATAAACACAAAATCATAGGTTAGGTCAATGGTATTGGCGAAATTTATAGAATCTTCAAAATATTCTTTATAATATATATTACAAAATCTAATTGAATATTCCGTTTAAGAGAATTTGTTATTTAGTAAGTTAGTCGTTTACGGATTATTGAGATATTTTGAGATTCTATTATACACGCACCTTAACAGAGTGACGATACACGCTGAAAGAAAGACGTTGCTTCGATGTTCTGCGCATGAGTCGCGTAAAACTAAGATGGCGGAATTACCAGTGTATATTCGGTACGCTGGCTATGTTGCTTGCCGTTAGGACGCATTTCTAGTAAAGAAACTGGACAAGTTCACATTCAGTCAGGTATCCACATTTAATTCATTTGCCAATACAAAAAGTCTTAAATATAATATCTAGAATTTGTTCAGCGCTAACATGACCCGTTATCTTTCCTAATTCTCTCATGGCATTTCTTATTTCTTGAGCGGCTAACACCATGTCATATTCATCGGTTGATGACAATTCAAAGTAATTTTCAAGATGCTCCACGCATTTAGTTAAATGAATTCGATGTCGATTTTGGCTTATTGTAGGATTTTCCCTCGATGGATTACCGCAGCTGAATAAAAGATTTCAAAATTCAATGTTCGAATTTTTGCATTTCTTACCGTGATACTTCAACTTACATTTCTTCAAAGTTATGAGTTATAGTTTCCAGAAATTTTTGGAAACCTTCTTCCTTTACACATGAAATCACAGTTACTCCATCGTTTCGTAGTCGTTCCTTAATTTGGTCATTCAACAAATCAGCTTTGTTCAAAACGACTATACAATTTTTTCTCAATACTCCTTCCTTAATTAACAAATCTTCCAATTCCAGATTCTCAACGTAATTGCGAATGTACTCCTCGTACGTTTTCTTGCTTTTGAGATAAACAGTCGCATCAGCTAACAATATGACAAAATCGGCGTTTTTCGCATAAACTTTTGCTCTTCGAATTCCTTCTTGTTCCACCGCATCAGTCGTCCCTTTCGCAAGACCAGCAGTGTCCGCCAAGATAATTGGATATCCAGAAATATTTGCATTTAATTCAATAATATCTCTAGTCGTTCCAGCAATTGGTGTAACAATAGCAGCATTTCTTTGTATTAAATAATTCAGTAGACTACTCTTTCCAACGTTTGGTTCTCCGATTATAACTGTTTTTATACCATTTCGCAGAATCTCGCCCTTTCTACCATCGGCCAAATGATTTGTAATGTTTAAAGAAAGATCTTTTAAAGTTTCATTGCATCTCTTGAGAACGTCACTCTCGATGTTATCATCTTCGCTAAAATCGATGTAAGCTTCTAGATTAGCCACGGATTGAGCTAATGATTCTCGCCATTTTTTGTACAATATACTGAGACTTCCATCGGCCTGTAGTAATGCCTGTTTCCTTTGTTGTTCAGTTTCAGCATCTATCAAGTCTGCTAAACCTTCAACTTCAGTGAGATCAAGTTTATCATTGAAAAAGGCACGTCTGGTAAATTCGCCAGGTTCTGCAGGTCGAAATTTCAATTTGGCCAGTGCATTCATCAGCGATTCCAATATTGCCGGTCCTCCGTGTACCTGAAATTCAACGCTATCTTCCCCCGTAAATGAATTCGGTCCTGCAAATAATAATGCTTGACTTGCATAATTATCTTCAGACTCTAAATGGACACAACACTTTCACGTTCGTAGGAATATTTGTTTACCAGGAAACCAAAGGCACAGCCCTCGATCTATAACTTCTCCAGTTAACGGATCGCGAATCTTCCGAAGAAATGCTTTTCTGGGTTCTGGTTTTGTAAGATTAGTCATTTTTCTCAAAGCTTCCAAAGCCGCGCCACCCGACAGCCTCACGACTGCAACTCCGCATTTTCCTTGGCCTTCAGAACATTTTTAAAATTATTATATTCCAAGAAGAAAGAAATCAGCTGTTGGCAATGAATAATTGAAAGATATGCACGATTGATTAATCTTTTTGATTTACTTTGATTACTGAAAATAATAACCAGATGATAGCGCGTAAATCGTGGAGTTTTCCATTCGACGTTCTTCATTCTCGAAGGTGCCGCCAGTGATCGAGCGGTGACTCAAGTGAACACTGTACCGTGATAATCGACATTCACTCGCGATTTTACTACAGAAAATCTTTGATAATCTCATTTTTTTGTTAATGAGCGTCTTCTGTGGTGTCTAAGTTACATAACAAACCCGTTGTGGTTTTAATTGGTATAAGAAAATGCTACAAAACTCGTGAAAACTATTGAGCTAGATGTCTACACGTACTTGGCCATGTTTAAAATGGCAGAAAGGTAACACGCACATGATAATGAGAATTTCTATATTTAAATGATTTTATTGAAGTGATAAGATAAATCCCATTTACATTTCTACGTATATTTATACTAATGAAATATTATTCATATTTTCATTGATCTTTCGAGGATCTAAATATAGTTCGCTATCTCATATTAGAAAATGGCGGTATATTCAAGTAACTAAGTACTATAATACTTATAGATATTATTTATTCTGTTTCAGATACATGTGACTGAGATACTTTAAATATTTCATATAAAAATCAACTTCAGTATGGCTGACATTGAAAGAAAATTAATAACAAGTAAAGAAGTACAGGAGAGATGCAGTGACTGGGTCGAGTCACAAAAAGAACTTTTATATTCTGAGGATAATGTTTTAAAAAGGAAACGAGAAAATGAACACGACGAGTATTTTGATACTGATTCAGAGTTTGATTCTGTTTCGGAATGTGGTACGAAGAGACGTAGGCTGGCCAAGCAAATGAAGGACGAAGTACTGAACTTACTTTGCGAATGGAAGGACTGTCTTTTCGATAGTAACTCAATGGAAGTGTTTACAAAACATGTTGCCAATCATATTCCACAATTGGAAATTAAGACTACCGAAGAGGACAAGGAAGTCTATGTCTGTCAATGGAAAGGATGTTCCTGGGAAAGTGCTATAGCTCAAGAAATTACCAGACATGTCAATTATCACGCATTTCATGGAAAGCTTAAATGTATTGGATCTAATATTAGAGGCAGAATAAAATTACCTGTGAGTAGCCTGATTCTGTATTTAAGAGCATGCGTGTATCCTGAATAGCAGTTGGTCGTTTCGAGTATCGATAAAGTTACTTTATTCTCCATTTTCAGAAATGTCATCGCGATGCTGCATGGAAAAATGTGATTGACACACCATCGGCACATGTATGCGAATGGGAAAAGTGTCTTAAAAGCTACAACAATTACCAACTATTTTTATATCACGTGACAGCTCATATCGAAACAAATCCAAGAGGTAATAAGGTAGAAGGAGGTATAAAATGTCAATGGTTAGGCTGTCAGAAAAGCTACCCTAGTTTGTACAAGTTACGAGATCATACGAGGTGTCATACTAAAGAAAAAATAGTTGCCTGCCCTGATTGCGGTGCTACTTTTGCTTCGAATGCAAAGTTCCACGATCATTGCAGAAGACAAATACCAATTGATGGTAAGAAAACAAAGTGACCATAATGGTAATTCCAAACATGCTGTTCTTATTCTCAACACGTTTACAGTCCAGGGCTTCCAGTGTTCTCATTGTAATAAATTTTATCCTACCGAGGGTATATTACGTAATCATATGAGGCTTCATGTATTTAATTATAAATGCACTATGTGCGACATGAGCTGCGAATCTCCCGCTAGTTTGGCAAAACATATTCGGTACAGACACGTATCAACGAGATCGTTTCCATGTCAATTATGCTCGCATGCAGCAAAATCTCAACAAGATCTTGACTCTCATATGACTGTTCACACCAATGGGCCACTTTTTGCATGTACTTTTGAAGGGTGTCTTTATACGTGCAAGGGAGCATATATATTAGATAGGTATGACGAACAAGAACGATTAGAAATGATAAAATTGTATTAATTTATAATAAAAAAATTAACAGACACATGCAACGCGTACATGATCAAGAAATTCGATGGTATTGCTGCCACGAGTGTCCGATCAAATATAGAAAAAGTTACAGACTTACCAAGCACTTGATAGAAGCACATCACTTACAATGGCCAAACGGTCATAAAAGATTTCAGTATACACAGGATGAAGATGGTTGCTACAGATTGCAAATGGTCAGATACGAAAGTATCGACGAGGAAAACGTTTCTCCTACGCAAGAATTGGCATTACCAGAGAAGAGATACGATATCCGTGTTGAGAACACTGCAGCATATACGAAATTAGAGGTAAGAAAGATTTGTTCTATCGTTAATATTATTCTGAGTGATCCACGAGTTAAGAGAATGTGATTTTCGTTTTTAAAGATTACAGAAAGAAAAGATGGTACGACAAGCAGTGAAAGTGATATGTCAAATTTACAGTCTCAAGACAATATAGGGAAATCTATGCCTATTATTTCTAATATACTGATATCAATTGATGAAATGGATGCGGATGGAAATATAATAAAGAGTAAAGTCGTGGAGACTCAGGAGACGAAAGAATTACCGCCATCGGAAGAGCCACCGATTATTTTAACATAAACATAAAGCTAACTTGCTACGTTGACCAGCATCTAATATATTTTTTTCTACGACACCCGTGTCTTCAGCGTTTTATTACTCCCTCCTAAACTCTTTAATCGTAATAGCATTCATTTGATACCTTTCAATTCTTCATAAGTAGAATCTTCTTGGAACTTTTTGGAATTCCTTTGTCTCCTTATTTTCCAGTAATGGCCGATAGCGCTAGTGTCGATCAAGTATAAACCTTCGTACTTTGGTGTCTCTACGTCCCAATATAATATTCCCGGGCTTCCCCTTCTATGACATATTTCCCGCGTATTTCGTTACTGGCTGATCATGGCTGTTCTGTAGCTTTATATTAAAGTTATTCATGAAATTATTGTTTATAGTAAATCCGATAATTATTTAGTTTAGTTACTCGATTGGAATATTTTTGTGTTAAGACATTCCGCGGCGTTATATTGAAGTTTGTATGGTTATGGTTATATTAGTGTTGCGACTTCGATTAGTTCATTGTTGCGTTCGACTCAGTACACGGCGATTAATTCTACTTAACGTGCTGAGAGTAAGTTTTATATACTACTTGACTGTATCTTATGTCACGTATTCCTTTTACCTTTGTTTATTTTCATGTGAAAATTGCATTCCTTTGTTACAGTTAAACTGAAATGAAAGTTATGGATGTTGCTATGGAAGATCAAGAATGCAGCACAGAGTTGGTTACACCGCCAAAAAAAAAGTTGAAGCAAGGTGATTATCATTGTTTCGTTTTCAGGCCTTTAAAGGGATTTAGCATATTATTTTAATTGATTTTTGTGACAGGTATTTGATAATTATGGAACTGCTTTTGTTTCAGCACGGTTGTCTTTACAAATGTTTAGTTCAGTGGAACCAACTAATAATGTACCTAATAAAAAGCGAAAATTAAATTCTCCATCAACAGCAAGAACCCCCAAAGTGGTTAAAATTACTACAAAAGAAAATTCCTTCGACAATGCAAAATTGCAACAGCCAGATATTAATTTAGATGTCATAAGTGCTACAAGTAAAATTGAGAATGAAGTCATCGTTATTGCAGAGTCAAAGGATGAAGAAAAAGATGATGAAGTGGTCAGTGATAAAGACACGAAAACAAGTTTGTCTAGCTTGCCAAAAGGGAAGAAACAGATAAAGCAATGTCCACTTACCAAATTTTTAAAGAAGACTGATAAAAAACAAGATAGTAATACTGAAGAATCACTGAATACTGAAAAACCAATAGAAACAGGGAAGTTAATATCTGAGAGTAATACAGAGCAGTCTGATGAGAATGACAAAGTTAAAATAAAAGAGCTTGAAAAATTAGACCTAAAGGACAATTCGAATGATACAGAAAAAGAAAATAGGTTAAATGAAAATACCAGTAAAAATTCTTACACTGATTCTGATACAACATCATTATCCTCCGAAGATGAAGAGGAAGAAGAAGAAGAAGAAAGAAAGGAAAAATCTAACGATGAATCTGATGAAAAGGATAAGTTAAATGATTCACTAACATCAAAGGATACAGAAAAAGATGCTGTTGTCAAGGTTAAGAAACTAACTCCAAGACAGATGGAGAAACATTTGGCAAGCGCTAAGCGTCGTGAGTGGATGCAGCGTGTAAAAATGGTGAGATTTTATAAAGTACAATTATTTTTTTTCTGCATGTTTTCAGTCAGGTAGAAATTAAAATCGTTGCGTTCTTTATTTGTTTGTTAACAAACAGGAAAAGGAAAAGAAGCGTTTAGAAGAACGAGAAAACCGCCAGAGGGAGAAAGAACTGAAGCGCAAGGAGCGAGAAGAAAAAGAGCGCGCAGAAAAGGAACAAAAGCGAAAAGAGAAAGAACAGAAGGAACTGAAGAGACAAATGGAAATAGAGTGCGTACGTTTATTATATCGTGCGAGGTGTTATGAATAATGCTATAAAAATATTTGTATAACAAATAATTTTCTTGCAGGCAAAAGCAGAAGGAGAAAGAAGCGAAGGAAGAGGATCGCCGTAAGCGGGAGGAAGCGAAAGAGGAAGAAAGGAAAAGAAAAGAAGAAGAAAAACTCGAAGCGGAACGCAAGAAACAGAAAGCTGCTTCGACTTTCGCCAGTTTTTTCGTAGCGAAAAAGCAAGAAAGCAAACCGGCGGAGGAGGAACATATAAAGATTCAGAATTTCATGCCCTTTGAAGTAAAGGCTGACATGAGAGTAGCTCCGCTTTGCAGAAGAAATTTAAGTGAATCGGAAAAAAGTGAACTTGAAAAGTTGTTTGCAAGTGAATCCGCGAAAAGTCAACTTTATTTAGAAGAAATCAAAAGTGGCTCTAGAGCGATACGAACGTCCGATAGAACGTGGCCCGCGGAATCGAAGGACGACGTCATTATAATCGGTAAAGGAAACATTGATCTACATCATTTACATGACTTGTTGCAAAAACTTAAAAAAAATGCATTAATTATATTTCGCGTAGATGAAGACGAAGAGGACAACTCAAACGTGATCGACCAGAAAAATTCACCGGTTAATTTGGGCAGAGCAAAATTCCTAATGTTCAGAGAAAATCGGCGACCAGCGTATCGAGGGACGTGGCGTAAGAAAAGCAAAAACATCACAGCACGACGACCATTTGCCAGAGACACGGTGAGTCTAAATAATATAATTTGCAATTCTTCTTGCATTGCATGTTTGGTGATTAGTAGTTGGCATGCTTCGATAGTTTCCATTTATTATTCCACAGTTAATAAAACGTCACGACATTTTTGATTATAAAATACATGTTTAACATTAAGTATAACTGCCGGAAGAGTAGCTAGAGTGCGCTAGTGGTATTTCTTTATAAAATGATTCTTTTTGAGCACAGATTCGAGGATTTTTATCTTTTTAGCAAAGTTGCTTACTATCAATCTGTGACTTAGGATAATGCAAGAGTTTAATGATGATAAAATGATGTTATCTATCTCTTTTTTCTGTTTACATACTTTTTATCCACATAGACTTAGCAGCTAAGGATTCACGTTAATTCTACTTACATTTATTTAACGAGTATTTACGGAACCTCGCTAGGACAATAATCGCGGCCATGAAAAAAGGAAAGAAAATTTTGAGTATCGCTTTATAATTAAAACTTAGAGAAACAGCCGCTAGAGTTCCGTCGGTAAAGCGTTCACTTTCTCTGAACGAAAGTCTCTCGATCCTTGAAATAAAGGATATGCATTCTTGCGGTGCACTTTACGATGTTTCGCCAAATGATCGCTTCGCGCGAATCTTTTGGAGCACATCTCGCAGGGATAAGGTTTTACTCCGGAATGTGATCTTCGGTGTCGCGCCAATTCGTCGGATCTGCTAAAGCGCCATCCGCATCCTGACCAAGTGCAGGCGAATGGTTTTTCGCCAGTGTGGCGACGAAGATGCGCCTTTAAATGAGAAGCCTTTGCATATACCTGTTGCAGAAATTAAAATTATTCTATAAAATAATTAGTTCAGCCCCTTCGAGATCTATAATTAATAATTTAATCATTACCTTAATACATCCTTGATACGTGCAAGGAAAACAACGGTCCTCGGCCGCATGAGCCATACTTCTATTAGTATAATCGTGAGTTGCGAGAGCTGCATTAGCTGCGGAAGAGAGTAATAGACTCTCCTCTAATTGATTATTGTTGTAATCCATATCCAGGGAATCTTCCAAGGCCCTCAGGTCAATCCCCAGTACCAAGAGAGGCTCGTCATGTTGAAATTGTGTCTGCGGTTTTGGTAATGGTAAATGCAGAAATCCTTCGCATCCTGGAGTGCAGAGTGGTGTCCTTTCTGGTAGACCAGCATCCGAACTCTTATCCAGGCACCATTCCAATTCCGAGTCCAATTCGCTCAGCTCGCTTAGACAACCTGTAGATAGCATGAGTAATAAAACAAAAAAATGTTCTTGACTTTTTCTTTCAAAATTTTAATACTCACTCGAGGACGTGGAGGCATTGGTAGTCCAGTCGCTCCAGGGAATTTCCGGAGAACTCGTCAAGCTCGTGTAACAGTCGACAGAATTTCCGATAGGATTCGTGGAATAATCCGTGTATTCGGAATTTTCGCTGAGCGGCGTTGTACAGGGCGTTTCATAGTCACAAGGTATAAACGAAGTGCTCGAGGATAACAGATGATTTTCAGCATCCGATCCATTAATATCCAGACCCAGAGCCGAGAAGAGTAGTTCGTCTGCCATCTGCGTTGATAATACAAAATTACATAAAACTATCTCTACTATTGTCATGTTTTGATGCTTCAAGCTTGCTTCTTGAGTGACATCGGTAAAGGATGGTGGTGTACGAGTGAGTAACGATCAGACCGTGTGACATACTCCGTGTCACGGGATATGACACATTCGCACCCATCAAAAGGCTGCACTCTGCGCTTGTGCACGGGTGTCGTATTTTTTTAAACACAATCGGTAACGAATTATACGACGCTCGGCGTCTTCGCAGATGGGTCAGTGTATGGCGCGCGAACTTCAACAGCAGAGGCGTCTTTTATCGCGTCACATTGATTTCAGTAGTTTTCGTTACAGTTATGACGAATCTTAGGGTTCTCTTTCTTCATCAGACGGCACAAGAAGCGTCAATAAAGAAAAAAAAGATTTTCAACGTCCTATGTAAAATACTCACGTCAAACATGGAAGAATCGAAATCCGTACGATAAGAATTTTCAAAAGTACCGACTGGCTCGAACATCCTGGTTACGAAACACAGATTGCTTTGGTTCACGTTAACGGTGCGTCGATCCGGTACATTCTATTGTTTTCTTGTACCAATGATTCAGGTGAAATCATTCGTTGAGAATGATTCTTAAGAATCATCGACTTCAGATATGGATGACGTTGGAACGTTGGAATATCGAGATGACGACGAGGTTCAAGAACGATTGGTTCCTCCGTCGATCTTAGCTAAACTTGAACTTTGAGGTCGGGCTGTTACGCGCGCGAGGGTCCTTTTGAAACTGGTTGACGATTTAGAGTAGATCGAAACGACGTCGCGTCGGGACTCGACGAGATATCAAGTTTGTGCCACGCGGTGCCGTCACCGGCTTGTCTCCCTTGGGATCCGTTGGCCGCTGGTTCCAGAACGGCGACGGTCCAGACGCGTCCCTGCTTCGCGCTACATGCTCACCACTTCCAAACATTCCCCAAACGGCTGCTAATTGGACGATAAGCCGATTGCTCGTTCCATATTTATGAGCGCGAATCGTCCTAATTGTTCTCCCGCGAGTAGTAGAATTTCTTTTTATTCTTTCAAAAAGACATTGCTCACTGTTTTTATTCGGATAGAATGATTTTTCAATGTACTTTGATCACTTTATTCAACGACAGCGACTTCCTAAGTGCATTTTAAAATTTGGAATTGGCATTTTTTATTCTACTAAATTGACCATAGGTCATTCTGTTTACCGATGATTGGATGTTGAGAGTGAGTTTGCGAGATTCGAGATGGTCCACTACAGCATCCACCTTGTATTATCTTTTCAAAGTGATAAACCGTTTAAGTGTCGGTAACGGATGTCAGAGAGAGAGAGAGAGATTCTCTCATTCTCTTTGTTCCTCCTTCTCTCTCTCTCTCTCTCTTCCCTTCTCTTTTATCTTCAAATGATTGGGGAGGAAAACGATACGTTGCAATGTTTGCTGGTAATGACGCGCAAGCGCTTTCAGCTTTTCGGATCTTGTTTCGATCTGATCGCATCGTGGGTCGATTTACGACCCTTTTTTACTTCTGTTTTGCAAGTCGAATTGCGTAGCCGTGACGCTGATCGATATCAAGTGACGCAATCAGACCGATACACCCTCTCTCCATTCATTATAGACAGATCACTCGGTAGCATGTGCAACACTTCTTTTTCTTTTTTCTTTTTCATTAAACTCATCCGTGCAATTTCTTTCTGCGCTTTTTCGCCACACTTAACGCCGATTAACCGCACGATCATCGCGTGCGAGATCCTTGAGCCGCACACTCGATTTCGCTTTCCAACTTAATTTATTGTTTTCGCATCTTTGCGGCGTGTGCCACATGCTGAGATTGTCCGATCGAGCCTAACAATAATGATCCAATTCGCGCTGGCGATACGTAATTCCCTGCTGTTAATTTTATGTCAACGATACAGTCTGATGTCACAGGTGTATCTTTAGAGGAGGCGTCAGTCACATTGGGATTTTTTTTTCCTAAGGATAAGAGTTATTAATTTCATTCTGGCAAGTTTTACTGTTCCGACGTGGCACAGACGTGCTTTACGAGATGCGTCGTGGCGTTTTTTAATCTGTAGTCTACGGGGTAAGGGCTAATCTCTATGGGGCATAAAACAGTCATTACAGATGGCCCGATAGGTGACAACACACTGTAAATAATGACAACCACTTCAGGCTCCCTGTTATAACTTCATTGCCTGCGCGACATAAGTGTCTTCTTCTTTTCTCTCTTCATTTCACTTTCTCGACACTTCAGTCACATTTATTTCGAACCTGTATCGCTCCTGTCACTGCTCTAGCTTAAAAGTCATACCTGACATGACGTGTGTATCTGTTTTGTAATATGCATTTAACGTTTCTGTACTTATCGTGCATGCATGCGTGATGCTGATGATGCTTTTCTTGGAATATCAAGAATTGCCCATTATTTTATCTAAACACTGTTTTCACTCTCGAATAATCTGCTTAATAAAGATTTATATTACAAATTCCCAACGTACCTTCATATCGCTGCCAAAAGCTGCATGCCTGTGTCAATGTTTGTTCAAGATAAAATTATTTTCCGGGTCTGATCACGTTCTGGACGAATTGAACAAGATTATTTATTACGCTCAAAAATGCATCTCTTCCCGTATCAGACTCTAAACCTTTGGAGTTGTCCACTTTATTAATAATTAACAGGCAAGACGTCTCTCTCCAGAGTTTAAAGATCCATATCGTCAATTTCATCATCCCTTTCAGGAAATGTCCATCTTCGATCAATATTTTGCGTATTCTTATGTCAGCCGTTTACAATAAATTCACTAGTGTCTTGAGTCAAGTTTCATAATCATGGTAACAATTGCACCGGGTTATCACAGCGTTGGAATAAAATCACTACTGACCCTGCGTCTTCAGTGTCAACGTTCATTTTAAAGACTGCATTCTCAATGAGAGAACGGCAATGACAACTCTTCGGATTTAGTTTTCGGCCATCGACTAGCTCGACCGCTGGAGTGGAAATACCCCACGGGTACGTTGCTACAGGACACGTTTGAAGCTTTAGTCTGATATCGCCCGTCAAGGAAGTGCTCCTGATACGTACGTCCTGCTTATTCATTAGTTGCTGTGACTGTAGTTGATCATTTAATTTATAGGAGGAGCAAAATAGAATACTGATTCCTAAAAGACCATGACCTTCCTCCTTGTACCTTATGAAACTTCTGATAATTTCGAGGAATTCTGCGTGGGAGTCTCGACGGACCATGGAACATTAAGGTGGATTATATTCTTAATTTTTTAATAACAGAAATGGTTCGATTATGACGTCGATTCTGATGAGGAGTGGGAGGAAGAGGAACCAGGAGAATCACTCAAGGGATCCGACGATGAGAAGGATGAGGAGAACACGGATGATAACGAGTACGACGTTGATAACGAATTTATGGTACCTCATGGGTGAGTGATTAGAGGGATTGGTATTATTGTAGTTTGATTGATTTTTTATTGACATTTTTATTCTAGATATCTCTCGGATGAGGAAGCGCAGCCTGATGAGGAAGAGACAGAAGATACGGTTTGTGAAATTTCATATGATGATGTTTCAATCTGTGTTCTCTGTTGCGTATATCATATGTTTTATCCTATACTTTTTTTTATCAGTCTCCGGAGACGCAAAAAGTAAAATTGAAGATTTTGGGTGAGCAGTTCGAAGAGGAAAGAAAAACCAAAACTGCGAGGATCAAACCAAAAGTCATTGGGTGCATTTGGCAGGGTCCTCTTCATACATTTCCAGAGAGTAGTAAGCATCGCGTAGAATATAATATTGTATGAATTATTATAAACAAACCCTATTTAATAGATACAAATTGTTTAACAATGTTTAGCTACGGAATGTCTCAAGCAGTTCTTATCGGATCGGCAAATCTGGATTCGCGAAATACCGATAACTTTTATCGCCCCCAAAGAGACTGAAAATCAAAATGTACAGGATATCGGGACGCCGTCAAGATCGGAAAAGGGTTCATCGAAGAAGACTAGAATGCCAAACGAAGCCATACCTGATCTCATTCGATTGGTTCATGGAAATACGCATGGTCGTAGTTTCTTGGTTAAAGAGTTCATAGCCTTTTGGAGTAAACAAGACGAAGTCACCGATTCCCAATTGTCGAAAGTTAGCGTTCAGAGGAAAATCAACGAGATCGGTAAGTGGATTCCTTGTCCAGAGGAAGGTCCTATGTATTTGAAGCATTGCTGGTACGTTTCCGAGGAAATTCGAACGAGATACGAAAGCGAGGCTGCTATACCGAATCGCTGGACCTATATATTGCCTCCCAAGAGAAAAAGCGAAGTGGCTGTGGATGTAGTGGAAAAAATTGAAAAGGAGACAAGAGAGAAGGATCGGGATAAGGATAAGGAAAAAGAGAAAGATAAGGAGAAGAAGAGAGTTCCTTTGATAACAGCTTTTACGAAAAAGATGACTCAAGAGGAGATGCAGAAACAATTGATTGCCAAGAAGTTAACGCAAACACAGAACAAACCTCCGAAAAGAGTTCCTTTAATATCTGTTGGGAGGGGAGAACAATTTCCAAAATCATCTAGAGTCAATTTGTTCCCGAAAAGTGGTAATAACGAGACTTCAAAAAATCCGGCTAATTGCGACAGCAGTGATGACGACGTTATGATCATTGAAAATTTAGCGGACGGTGATGGTGTCTCTCGAGGGAATAATGAGAATTCTTCATCTAAAAAAGGGCACATCTGTTCGGATAAACCTGAAAACGTCACGACAACAGTATCTCCGACGTAGAACGTCATACGCGAAACAACGAGTGACAATATACAATTATTAGAAAACTGTAAAATATTGCAAACAAAGAGACAGACGTATCGTAAAAGAGGAGCTAGCTAGAAACGCTGCTATCTTTAATTTCGAGATTCCTTTTCTACGCTCTTCGTTATTCGTTCTTTTTTTTGTGAAACGGTACAAATATATTAGCGACGAAATAATTCTACAACATTCTGTATAGTCTGGTTTCAAGTGCCTTTTTATTTTTAAATTCAAATATTTGTCATACAATTGTATTAATAACTTATAAATGTTTTTTTATGCAAATTCTATTTTTCAGTGCTTTCTACTTTAGATTTTGTATTAAAAAGTACAGCTCAAAGGATATAAAAGTCAATCCTTTATTGCCAAATCAGTAAGTCTCGCCTCGACTGACCGAACCTCGCGATGGCGCCTGCATAAGAGACTCCCGCAGGTTTCATGCGATTGTTCTTAAGTATAGCGTTCGCTCACGAAGTCCCGTAGTTGTTTCGAACTGAACAATCCATTCATCAACATGCGGAATTGAAATCTCAAAACCCCACGAGAGAGCGTCGCAGCACGGAACGTGTCAGAGTGGCTGCATTGCAATAAAGTCTGGCGAAAGTGTTACTACGGGGTTCGGGAAGCCCTGGCGGAGAGGATATAAAATAGTCGGTCGGCAACGATCGTCCTGCTTGCTAGTGTCTAACGGCCGATCAATGCTTAATTGGTACCTAATAAGGGCGTCTTGAACGAACGTATCGTTCCCGGTAACTAACCAAAATGAAATGGAGGAGACTTCATTCCGGTTAGGTTACTAGCTACGAAGGGGTGCTGGCATCCTAGTGGCGGGCACTGTATCATCGAAAGATTGGGGAAGTGCCTTGGAAGCCATAGAGGTCACAATATCTGAACAACATCCGTTAAATCCTTCCACACCCTAGTGTTAACCCTTGCCAGAATTCTAAATAATCCAACCATTTCCGACCCTCCAACTGTTGCTCAACGGCGTTTCAGATTGTTTTTTATTCATCAAAACATTGTTCTGCGAGCAGTGGTCAGGTCACTGAAGTACGTAGTCCAAAAAGTCATTTAAATATTTAGAACAAAGTTCGGGTGGTTAACAATTTTGTTAACCTACCCTTGTAAGTTAACTACCCTTTTTGTTTCTTCCCAATTGAAGTCCAATAGAAAACTGATCACTGCCGGCAAATCAAGGTGGATGACCGTAGAGAAAATTTTACAGCCGGTAGTTCAGAGTCCGCTTAGCCTCGAGGCTTTCACCGGGCCGTCGAAGCATATGGTCGGAATAACGAAACGCGCGCCTTAAGATTGCCGCAATTATCGAATTACATTCTCGAGATTTAGGAGCTGACCATTTGGAATAGTAAAAATCCGCAGAAACGCCGAAACGGTGGCTTCCATTTCTACTGTTTTTCTTTTTTTTTTCTTTCTCATTTTTTCCAATATTTCTTTTTGCACAGCCGCTGCGAGCGAAGAACGTTGCGTTCCTTGAATGCACGCGGGATCTATAGGATTAGATATTTTCATAGAAAAAGTTAAAACGTTTTGTTAGCCAAGCTATGATTTTGGTTTCTTGCCGTTCACAGTGTTACGTTCGCCATCAGGCATCCTTAAGTAATTGCTCGGAGATCATTGCTCTCGATGGCATTTACTTCCTTGGAGGCATCCTCGGGATACTTTCTGTTCTTTTCCATAGATCTTTCGGCATTTTACCAATATAATTCTTCGTGAAGAGTTGCCTTTATACCTTAATGAGATTCCAGTTGCCTAACTTGTAGCCCGGGGAAATAGTAATGGTGACTCTATTACAACGAGTTATAATCATGATATACTTATACAACACCAGCTGTGTTCTTGCTGGTAGCAATATGCAGTTACCTCAGTTTGGAAGATGGGCCACCCTGTTCTTGGGGATACGGTTTCAGGCGTATTTTGAGCTTCGACCAGCTTTGATCGGTCGCGTTGCATAAGTTTTCTGCAGTTTACCTTCCCTCCCGAGGCAATTAGGATCGTCGTTAGTTTAGAGGTCTTAGGCCTAGCTTCATTCATCGTCAATAGAATATTCTTTAGCCCACGTCCTTGTATTAAAATATCCAAAGGTAAGACTAGGGTATAATTATGAGGACGTCAACGTAACAAGTGTATGAACTGGCACAATGTTATAAGATGGTAATCTGTATGCCAGGAGGCAGCTTTGTTGCTTTTTTAAAATGTGGTCGGCATACAGCCAAAGAGGCTACACGAGGCAGCAGCGTCTCTAGAATAGAGAAAAAGACCAACGTCGGTCTCTATTCAGTCACGAAGGTGGATCGGAGTAGGATGATGGCGTAGAGTAAAGTAGTGTAAAGGAGTAGAGCAGAAAGTAGATACGAAGGCTATAGAGAAAATGGTGGCCAATGGCGTTGGCTCGACGTCGTTGCTACAGTATTGAACGTCTGCTACGTAGGGTCCAGGTCTCCGTCCCTCTTACTCTCACCTTTCTCACCCCACAGAGGTTCGTTTTCCTCCGGCAGCAGCTCCATCTCGAGTTCGGTGCCTTCCTCTCGTGACTCTCCGATGTCCTCCCTCCCCCCTTCTATGCCTCTATAGGAAGCTGGATACTGGAGGGTGTAGAAGATCCTCCCGTTTTCACTTGGAGGTCTTAGTACTACTCTATCTCTCTCTCTTGCTCTCTATCCTTCCCAGTTCACTCACACAGTTTTTCTCTCACTCGAGAGAAGGGAAGACCTAGACCATCCGAGAGAGTCTACCGCTGAGAGCAAAAGTGGAATGAGAGTCTGAGACAGCCTCTCTATCTTCTCATTAATATCTAAAGAGAGACGGACGTGAACTCCAGAGGTCCAGCAGAGACCATGGCCATCCCTTGGCACTTCTTTGGACCAGTTGGTATCCCTTGGTACCAGCCTGTTCTTCTAGACCTCATATCTCAGGCTATTTTCTCTTCTCTCCTAACATTAAGAAGAAGGCCTCAACGTTGGTCTCTGCTTAATTGAATACTCGGAGTACGATGGATGCAAGGTATCAGTAGCCAAGCGCTACCATGGATTCACTGGTAATCGACGTATTACGCTGCCTTTATGCTCGATTATCTTTCAAATGAAATATTCGAGATTGTTACTATTATGATGTGGCATAAGCGTAGACAGTGGGTCTTAAAATCTATGATAGTTGGATGTCGCTTATGTCGAGTGAATGTCATCAGATTTCTGAGGAATCGGTTGGACCCCTTCTCTCCTTGTAGGTAGGTTGAGGCGATTAATTCTTTTCGGGACGAAAATGCTGAAGGAGATGGCCACGGGCTGCAGCTGCTGGATCTTATGCTAATCCCACCCCTCCGACACTAACCCTCTGCGCGCATCGCATGAAAAAGTTGCTCGTTACACGCGCGTCCATAAATCTCCTTCCAAAGCTTAATCTGTTCTTCGCCGTGCCGCGGAAAACTCTGCTCGGCGGCAGGTGTAACCTCCTCCTTCTTGTGGATTTTCATAATTTTTTATCCTTCGGAAAAGTTTAATTTCCACCAGGGTGAAAATTCCTCTACGAGATACCATGGAGTTTCTCCGTTAGTCCTCCGTTTAGAATTTCCATTGTCTTAAGTACTTTCGAGAAGCTTTGTTCTTCCTGTTATACAAATGTGTTCTGGACCTCACGTGGCAAAGTCGAAAACGCGTCTATGTTAGGTTCATTGGTTAGGTTCTCCAATGTAATCCAAGTGGCAAATCTCTGGTATCCGCAAAGAGAAGCTTTGCGTAGCGTATATGTTTTCAAGACGCAGCACAATGCAGATGGAGCGTGTGGGAAGCTTGGGGGCGTTTGGGCCATTATGGAGATGGATCTTCGTTCGAATAAAGGCTCGTGGCGGGGTAGTTTGAAGTGCTGGCATGGGAGGCTCAAGGGAGGACTCTAGCTGGTTCTAGCAGGCTGCTTTGGGGATGGTAGGTATAGCTCTTGGCAATATATCACCCCATGTCGTCCGTGAGACGCGAGTAAGCTTGTCGGCCGATGCCCACGTTCTTCCTTTCTACCCTTTCTCTTCCATCTATCCTTCCCATCCTTCTGCCAACTGTACTTACGAATCGATAGATACCTGGTGTTTTCTGCTTGGGACATATTAGAATCAGCTTCTCTTGGGGATACTGTATTCTGATACCTTCGGGTAGCAGGAACGCAGTGGTAAGAGCGGTTTAATCAAGGAAAGGAAAGAAGACGGAGTCGAAGGTGATGGCGGAGGGTGGAGGTGGAAGGTGGAAGGTGGAAGGTGGAGGTTCTAGAAGCCTGGATCGATGTGTCGCCTCGTGTCCAGCGGTCGCAAGCGCAAGCGCTCTTTCTCCTCCTGTCCTCGTTCTGAGGTCTTGAACGCCACCCGAAACGACGTTCGTGATTCGCTAAACCATTGCTGCGACAATCCTCTCGCTTCCTTGTCACTCGACCTCCTTTCAGGTACTCACCCTTAGCCGCCCTCGCTGCGACACTTCCTATAGGTCGCCGCCCTTACTCGAGGGTGGGGCTCTCTTATACTATCGAAGACCATCTAGAGGCGGATGCTCCTGTCGCGGAACAATTTTTTTAAAAAATAATCCTTGCATACATATCATATATTTCCAAAACACGAACTATCATTCTACAATCATAGGAATTTAATTAATATATTCATTTTATAAGACTTGAATGAAAAATTAAAGACTCTCGATAACACGAACTAAGAATCTGTCTTAAGTTGGAATAATTCGAAGGTACTGGTGGTTGTTTGAAAAATCATTTTGATGCAAATTACACAGGACGACTTCGTATGTCCGGAGACATTTTCTAGTGTCCGCCTACCATCCCTCGTTTCGTCCAGTATAGAAACGAAGGTGGGGCTGTGCATCTGTGTAGAAGTGTATAGGTAGTGTCGCTTGGGGGCGGCTGACTGAGAGCTATAGGCGTATACATATATATATATAGGGTCTCTCCTCGTCGCAGGCAGTTTCCGTCCTCGTCGAGTCGGAATGTCGTTCCTCGACCCTGCCGATGGGGGACAACCGGCGACAGCGCGTATTGGTCGCGTGAAGGGACTGGGGCGTGGTAAACCTCCATCGTGTCTTTATATAATTACTCGCTTGACAGTAAAACCATAGGATTTCAATAAAAATATTCAAAATTCATGAGTTCCAGTGTCTTTCGTTAATTGGACTTGACGCGAGACACGAATTTGCAAAATCCGACATAACATTATTACTCGGATACACGAGAGTCGGGAGGAAGTTGATCTATTTTCAAGGATACAGTAATAGAATCAGGATCGTGGGATCAAGGTAGCTGAAGACTATTCAGACCTTCTGAAAATACTCTCACGGCAAATATGGCCCTGTCGTGTTGCGGGATAATTGGGACACTGTGTATTATCGCTTGCGTGCCATACGCGGGGTGCAGTGTGATTGGATAGGCGGAGATGAGTCGCGCGAGATAGCTGACCCTAACTAAAGGTAGAAATGGAGGGTATATCTTCGAGGACCATCTTCTCCATCTGCAGCAGCATTACCTATCTACGTCATGGTTGATGCATGGCGTGGGCGTTCCGGAGTTCATACCAGAGGTTCTCATTTAATTATACTATTCAGCTACATAGTATATTTCACTAGTATATTTCACCATGATATTTTACATGTGGAAATCTCTCTGGACCATCTCTCTAGGTTCTCTATCACTTCTTCCTGGATGTTTCGGAGCTGTCAGCAACAAATGACGTGGATCGATCGTCCACTTCCTTCGGGAGTAAACTCTACTTTCCTGACACGCATCCTGGTCTAGGTTTGACTCAGCTCCTGGGTTGGTCCGGTGTCTAATCGATCTGGGGGATGAAGAGATTTTCTCTCGCGAAGAAAAGTCACTGTATCGTGTCTCAAATTTTTTGAAAACACAGAGTACTGGTCTACGACGAGCTCGTGTCTTCTTCGGCCCTATTTATTTGCATCAAATTATTTATTTTTCTTCATCTATATTTTTTTTAGGAGTTTTTCATTACAAAAAGTGCATGTCGGATTATAAATCATAATGTTTGCTGGGGCCCTTTGACGGTCCCGCAGTTCTATACTCTATGTCCTATACCTTATACTATAGAGTAAATTCTTGTCCATGAATAGTCCTGCGTCTACCTACACATTTACTCTTGGCTCGCAGGAATACACCATATAAGGGAGGGGCACGAGTCCTCATTAACAGGTTATTAATAGCTTGCCCAGTTCATATTAATGACAGACGCATCTGCTTCCCATAGCTGGGGCATTTAAACTTTTCTCCACGTCTGGATAAGAGATTTTCCATTGTTATCCTATACTGCCTCCTTACAGTCTCCTCAACAGTTCAGACATCATGCGCAAAGAGAGTACGAAATGCTCCCAAAACTAAAGCTCCCTTAAGATTCCGCTAATTGCGCGGAAGACCTTTTTTTCATTTCGAATACGTACAAAGGAATCAGAGTTGAAAAAAATCTGATGTATCACGGTAATGATGTTCGGTAGCGATGCAGGAGTCTTCTTCGATCGTTGAAGCGTTCACGTCT
>JARPRG010000560.1:150016-160965 GCA_031001745.1 Hartigia nigra | reverse complement strand
GAGGCAAAATGCAGCTGCTGAGACGCGAAGGACTCGTCCACTCGATGCCTGACTGATCTCTGCTCTTATTCCGTTTCCTCTTTGCGCTGTTTCTCTGCACGCGCGCATCTCGCGGTGTCCCAGCATCACGGTGCCGACAGCCATTCGATCAAGTCTCGTGGAACGAGTCACCTAATGTCTGTATCTACGTGAGACCTTGACGTGACAGTAGGAGAGTTTAAATAAGTGATAGCATAGCGCGTGTACCTAACTAAATAATGACGTAGTAATTTTCACGTCGCACACAAGCGACATCAGGTACGGCTAATTAAAGCAAGGCTTGGGTAATTGGCAGGCTTGCTGGAACAATCTGAATTGAGAATGCCTCAGGTATATCACGTATCTAGATATATCCGGCTCTCACGATGCGGGATAGCTTGACACACGCAGAGTCTGATGTGCCGGCATGGAATTCATCTCTGAGAGATACGTCATACCTTTAGCATACTTATAGCACGTAGCTAATGGCTGGCTATGTAGAAATGTATCTACTTCAAGTGGTATCCTTATACAGGGATACATCTACCACTTGGAGGTTCGGACTAAGTGCAAGTTTTCTTGATTTTCTTTTCTCTTATTTATACTTTCTTGCCTTTCTTTTATTTGGAATCTCGGTGAGCGCGCGCGCCCTCGGACACACCGTGATTACCGGGAGGCAGTTCTAAGTCGCTGCCTTCTTCATTCTCTCTTTCTCGCTCTCTGATCGTACAGTAGGTGGTACTGCCTACTACCTTGAAGGCTTGCTGAGGGATGGATGCTGCTGACTAGTATGGGGATTCTGGTTACACGAGGATTGCAAAGGGCCATGCGAAGTGAAGTGAAGACGGGGTACGGGAGATCGGTGGAGGATCGGTAAAGCTGAAGTGAGAAGCGAAGAAACGGAGTCCTGAGGGAAAGGAAAGAAGACTGACTATCGGAGGATGGGAGAAGGAAGAAGGTGGAAGATGGAAGGAAGAGAGAGCAGTCGAGAAGAGCAGAGGTTACTTTTAATGTCTCGCGTCACGCAGCCCAAGGCACCATGAGCCTCGCCTCGTCTCCTTACTAATTTGCCACCAATTTCCAAGCAACCTCCCAAGCAAAAACTAACCGAACCATATACCTCTATACCGTACTCCCTGGGCTCTGATTAAATGCTACCCGCCATGCTCGAACTGTTCCCACACTCTTTCGTACCGGGACAGTGCACCAGCACCACGTGCGTGTTACAAATCAAAATCCAAATACCTGGGACCAGCAGATCCTCCGCCAACCCGGATGCTTGACCTCTTCATGATGCGTGGACTGTCATTAACGGCGTCGGTATGAGCTTGCGGAAAGTTCGGCAATTGACGGGTTCTTGACTTACGCGATGGCTCCCTTATGTCTGATCCCATAATGGATAATAACTCATGCAGGGAGAATACTTAAACGGAATGTGAGATATTGGTTAGCGGTGAGCCCTATTGGTAAATATCAGGAATGGGGTTACTGGAGAAGGTCGATTCTATCGATAGTTATGCAAATACGAAACGCAGCAGGCGTCACTTTAATGGTAAACCGATCCATCAGATCCTTGCGAACGTCGTGGTATCGTATCCTAAAGAGTAGGAGTCTATGGACGTTTAGTCAGACAGGCAGGCAGGCAGGCAGGCAGGCAGAATCGCTCTTAGGTAAGGCAGCCAGGTTGGTAGGCTTCTGCCGGCAGTATATCACGGCGCAAGGATAAGTTTTTGATCGGCCCTCGCTCAGATGACTCCCTGCTGCTTGACCTCATCACGCTACGCTATGGGGGTCTTTATGAACCACCATCGACTACGCGTATCCTAATCAGCTTTTGTCTTAAGGCTGCTTAACTCCTTTAAAGCCGGTACCTGCTCTCGTGCCAAAAGCCAAACGAATCAAAATAACTCCGAGTCGACTCGGGACCTAATTACTTGTCTATTGAATTTATGTCGGGAAACTTCTATTGTTTTTCTCTTTACTGGTTCCGCAACTGCGTTCTTCAAGGGACGATTCGTGTCACCATCGACACTTACAATTAGACTCATCGGAATGAACGAGAGCGATTGGAGACCTTGCTGGATTCGTGGAGGAAACTTGGACGAATTCACTTGGATCGGCAAAGATGTTTTGGCATGGACTTCTGGATTGTATATAATATTTTTTAATGTTCTACAAAATAAGGTTAGTTTACGTTGGTGCTCGAAGCAGTCTACCGGCGAAGGAGCTAAGTGCATATCGGGACATCCGAATCTCACGTTGTTCGCGTTCTCAGAGAAAGTTTCAAATCCCAGAATTTTGGTCCACTCGTATCCGTCTATGAATAAGATTATGGAATTGACACGTGGTTCTCCCAATGGATATCTGGCTATCACTTTCGCTACTCGGGATTGGTTAGTCTCCTTAGGATCATTCCCACAATTCTCATTGACTATCTGGTCCTGGCGTACTGGTGAGAGGATAGTCAGTGTCGATACATTCGCTAAGAACATAGAAGGACAGATACTCAGGGCGACGTACGTGGGAAAGTGCTTCGTTGCTCAATTGAATCAAGAGACTGGCAATGTTCGTATATGGGAAACGAATATTTCTGGAAAAACTGTAGTCCTTACGGATCATCGTCTCAAATTTCCACACCTTGTAAAAGCACATGGAATGGATTGGGGATTTGATTCGGGGACGCTTTTATTAGCAATTACCGATAAACGCTCGGACGTTTATCTCTGTTACGAAGACGGTACAAATTTGCAACGGGTTGTTATCACTCAACGTTGTCAAGAATGTGTTAGCGATCAGTTACCAGAAATTTCTTGGTACAATGGTGGAATAATATTGAAGACAACCTTCTGTCAGATACGCTTTTATAGGAAAACGGAAAAGAATCAATGGCGAAAGTTATGGTATCTGAAAACCGATTACAGACCCTACAGTATGAAATCGAATTCATTCAAAAGTAATCGTCTGTACTGCCACACGCACGAGGGCGATCTTTTGCAAATATATTTTACGGAAGGTCAGGATAAAGCTGTTCTAGAGACACGTTTTGACTATGGTGGATATTATTGTTCTGCGAATTTCTTGTATCCCTGGGGACATCATCTAGCAGTCACCGATCAAACACGCAAGCTCACTGTAGTAGATGCGCATTTTGGCAAATACGTGGCAAAAATGAATTTGCCGTTTTCTAATGACATATCCGAACACGTGACTCATCCAGATTATCCAATGGCAGCACTGACCAGTATCGGTGGTGAAATTATTCTCCTGGGTTTGATTAACCCAGAGGCGCCGCAGGTCATTTTGCATTATCGGTTACAAACGGAGTGTCTGGATTTGCTCAAGTTCTCTCACTGCGCTAATTATGTGATAGCAAGCCAATCGACAACTGGCAATTGTTTTTGTATTGAATTATCACGCACTAGGCACTTTCAAGTGATAGGACAACTACAGGCAAAGCGACAAATAGTAGATATATTGTTGTACGAATCTCTCAGTGGATATTTGAAACTACTTGTACTTCACGTGTCATCGAAACAAGCTGTCATCGGTCACCAAATCATTCTCTATGATCAGCCAGTCGGTCAGTTGCTGTTTACTGATCCAATTTGCATGTTGGAACTGGACAACGGTTTCAGGTCCATTCATTACAGTCCAGATAACCAAACAAATTTTATTGGGACTCCTTATTTGTCTAAACAGCTGCACCTTTTTGGCATCGAAGAATGGAAGGATATAAGTCTTTTGGATGTTGCCAGTACCGGACATGAGGTTCGAGAGGCTAACTTATTTACTGATAGAAACTGGATTACTACCAGTGCAATCGATGGTCGTGTGATTATCAGAGATAAAAAGATAAAAAACATACTTACATTGATGCCTCATCATGGATGGGATTTAGGTTCCAAAAAAGCGGCTATGAGATCATCTGGTGATTTGGTCATTGCCTTGGGCTATGATGGTTCCATAGTAGGGATGAAATTCTCTAAGGGCGAAGAACCCGATGGAGCTGTCCATGAAAATGTATATCGGATCGACTGGGAAGAGTACACTAAACACAGGGAAACTATTCTGGCCGATTATGGTACCCTCGATCCATTAGTATCTGAAATGCTGATGAGATCTCCGGAGCATTTTACTTCTGGCAAAGAGGACTCGGGAAAAACCTGGATTGAGTGGCGTTTGGAACAAGAAGTACTTGAGGAGGCTAAAGAGTGCGTTTTGAAGAAGGAAGCGGTTAAGAAAAACTTTAATTTCCTCAGGTCCAAAGTGACCAAACTCTTGGACAATAATGAGGTCTGCCCAGAAATCGAGACATTACCATTATCAGCATTCGACCTGGACAAAGTGACTCGTGAGCAGAAGATGAAGATTGCCAGGGACGAGAGAGAAGATGCAAGGCTGGAACTAGAGTTGAATTGCATTTCGATGGATCGCGTGTCCAATTGGTTGAAGACGACTTTCTGGGACCCCCAGAAAGTCAAGGGCCAGTCGATCTTCTCGATATTCGGTAGCACCGAAGTCACGAACTACGCCTTTGTTGCTGAACATCCTCACGCTCAGGACTATCTTAGGTGGTCCCAATTCTCAAAAGATGTTATATCCAACATTATGGAAAACGACAGCTTCTGCCCGTGGAGAGTTTACACGGACTCCCAATTGAGAATTGAATTGAATAAACAGGTCAGACTGCATCGTAGCGATGAAAAGCAACGAATAGATGCACTTCTCTTAGCCGCGGAAGAGGACGAAGATAAAGGGATAGATGCTGCTGAGATCGATAACCAAAGAACAATGGAAGGAATGACTACTCATAGATTCATCGAACCCTCATCACATTTTCATCCACAGTTTAGTGTCTATAGTTATTGTCATATGATCTACGATAATAGAAACTTGGTTCAAGACTGTATGAATCTACGTAAATACTTCGACAAATTATTCAATGATACGTACGCCGTAAAAGAGCGCGAGATGGCATTGGTGCAAGAGAGAAACGAGAGATTGAGATACATCGATTCCGAATTGAATATTATGTTTGGTCAGAATATTCCGGAAGTGCCGATGGATCCAGAATGGCATCACAAGGAAAAACCAGAGACCATCGTTAAAGTCATGGAACAGGAAATGAAGGCGAAGCCATATATTTCTCCGTCTCAACAGGAAATATTAGATAGACAAACTATAGAATCAGAACGACTGAGGTTGCTCTTACTAGCTGATGACTTTCGCGAGAGAGCACTGATGGCAATGATGGATGGTGTCCTGGAAGTGCGCTGGGAGGACATCATTAAGAAGGATGAACCGAAGCCTCAGTGTATGCTGATCAAAGAGCCGGATGAGTACACAGCAGAAGAAATCCTTCTGGTACAGCAATACAAGAATGACGTAGAGTTTCTGCAACACGAGCGAGAAAGGTACAAGAGAATTTTGGAATCCGATTTCCAAAAAGTTAGTGGAATTCTCAAGGAGGGCATTGATAAGTTTAACAGTCGTCTCCGTGAATTCTTTCAAACGAGACTGAAAGTTGAAGCAGCAACGCTTCAATTGAATTTACGCTACGTGAGGATGTGCCTGAGGAATTTTCGAATATTGAGACTCTTCATGGAGGATGATATTATCAGAGATAAGATCGCTTCGAAACAGCAAGATTTATCATTTTTAATGGAACAGATACGTACCTTACAAAATGCTACTGCGGAATTGCGCACGAATTTCGAATCTCTCTCTCAGCGTGATAAATTGTTAGAAAAGAAATTCAGATCTGAATTTTACACCATCGGTAAGGGGTTGCTTGAACTGTTGACAAGACAGTACAAGAGGAGACCGCATACGATACCAAAAGAAATACTGTCCTGCGATTTATTGGAAGTAGGAAAGTGTGCTGTAACTTTTACTAAATCAACCTTGATTCCTCAATCTTGTATCGATTATATTAAAGCACTGGATCTTTTGGATACTCGTCCAGGAACATTGCCACAGTCCGTAGATTCCGTGCACTGGGATCATCTGATCAGAGCACGTCGACACAAAATAGAAATAGAAATGAAAATAAAAGCCACAGCCACAGAGATATTGGAAGGTGAACATACCATCACGCAATTGAATAATAAAATGACAAGACACAGGGCCGAAATAGATAGCCTGAGGGACCAGTTGGGTAAACTGCGGCAGAGCAAGGTCGACTTTCTTCAGAACGTGGAGGTTCAATTCGTGCTGAAGATGGGCCAGGTGGAAATACAACTTCGTGGACATCGTAGAGATACAAGAAACGCCATCTTCATACCCAGATACGAAGTAGAGAAAGTTAATAAGACGATATTAAATGCAGGTGATAAGAAATTACAAGCCATGACCAGGACCATTAATTTTCGTAGAGGGATCCTCTTCAAAGAATGGACACATAAGTATCTTAAGATGAAAATTGAAGATTTACAAGAAGAATTGTTCTCTATTGAGAATATCAATGTTACTAGGGATATTCAGGTATATTTGAAACGCAGAGCAAGGAACATCAAGGACGATAAGATTGCGCAGCATCTCGAACGGGAGCTAGAGGGGATGCAGAAAGTCTTTGAAAAGTCCTTGAAAGATTGGCTCCTCAAGATGAATGACGTCGAGAGCAAGATCCAGTTAACTAAGAGGAATAATGCACTCCTTGATAAAAGAATTACAGAAACGAACGTAACTAGGTGCGAAATGGAATCGCAGAGAAATATGACTGTCGAGAAGGAGGAAGAGGAATGTCGTGATATCAAGATGAAGATGATCGTAGAAAGATCAGAATTGATCAGGAAGCTTCAGGAAAATTATGCTGAACTCTTGGCATTGCAGACGGAACACGAGTTGCTTCGTCTAAGGAGATTTCCTGTGCTCGATTGTTTCAGGAAACTGGACGATGACGATGATGATCAAAGAAATTAGTATACGTTGTATCTCTTAGATAATCGATAGAAGATGTGTCAGTGAAAATAAAATGACATCTAAATATTGATAAGCCTATATTATATATCTAGATGAATTATTTAGATAGATGCATACGAATCAATTTGATCTGAGAAATTCCCAGGTGGCCCTTACGCTGCTATTTTATGAGAAAAATGTAAAAGTGAAAGATCATCCCGCGACGATTAGGTATCAAATATGCTTCTAGTTTTCCAGTAAGTCTTTATGTTTGCCCGCCTTTTGATCTTATGGATTTACGAATGGCTGTACCAAAGTACACAGCGATCAGGGCTTTGGTGTAGGGATCATTGTCGCGTGACAATATAAATATTTTTATTAATGACAATATGATTTTTATTAATGGACGTAGAAGAGGCTGTGGTTTTACAAGCATCCTACTAAATATTTTGCCTCTTCAAATTTTTCACTGTCATCTCTCGAGGCCCCTGCCGTCGGTAGTCAACACATACGAGTAATACTCGGGACATATCGCCACGAATCAATTAATCATCAACCTGCTGCAGACATACGTACAATACGACTGCCAGCCAGCTGCTCTACGAGGACAGACTTAGAATCATCAAGTTAAGAATCATAGACATAGTTTCCTTGCATCTGCCAACCTTAACCAGCTCGATGACCATAACTGCAGTTATGGCAAGCAACGTTCCATCATCCGCCTCCTTCACTTTTTTCTCTCTTATGTTCTTCCAATGATTTTCGCATCTCCTCGTTATCAGCGTTCATCCATCCATTTAGGTAGTCCTGTATTTTTATGTAAAATGAAAAAAAAAAAGGGTTTGAGTCAAGAGTACGGGTAGTGGTGTTTTTACCAACTAAAATTCATCGTATTATACGTTGCTCCGCCATCCCTTCCACCTTCCATTCCCGTCCCGTAAGCGCTCACATACAAATAACATTGGCACGGAAGTGCATTCCGTGGGTATTGGAAAAGCCGGCACTCCAATCAATGCAAATCCAATCGAGAGCCGTGAATACGAAGCGTATAGTCAAATCAACTGAATAAAAGCTTCATGAATGTAAAAGACTGCTGAATGCTAACCGTGCGAGCCAATCTGGTAATGCGTCCTTCCTCGGGAAAGCGGCGGCAAGGCGTATCGCAGTAGAAACGCCTTACGGTAATTCTAAAGACCGATACGCACGTAGCGCGAAAATCTTACGGATTCTCTTAGTGCCGATCGATTAAAACCGTAACGCCCTTTAGCTCACATCCCACTAGTATTTATAATCATTTCATTCATCGTCATCAGTTCTCCAGCTCCGCAGTTTACGTTCACGTGGTGTCACGTCACGAATTTCCGAAGCATCTCGTTCGGCGCTGTTGCTGGATCTTTGGGATTCTACGTGCTCGTAATATTCTTTTATTATAAAATTAATTATCTTCTTAACGATCGACGTTAATCGGTACTACATTTACTGTCATTATGTTCTCACCATTTTCTGGTCTGTATCGTAGCTTCTCATATCGTATCTTATCGAAGATGCTGCTACCGTTATTGCTGGATTTACGAAAACCTAAACAATACCAGACCGTGTGATCTAGAAAGTACGTGACGCACAAATACACTCTTGGGGTTACTGGCAACAGATCTTACTCGGATTGATTGTTTCTCAAGGATTTTGACTTACCGTTAACGTTATACGACTGGTAGAGGCTGCGAGCAAGGATTGTACTATTGCGAAGCATTTTGCAAATTGGAAACGTGTAATTTTCAAAATTGAAACAGGAATTTTGTGCCTCTCCTTGTATCGGCCATTGGACGAAACAATTGATGACGTTTCTAAAGATATCTTCACAGGGATCTTGCTCACAGTTCGATTAATCGACAAGAAATCATTCTTCGATTTACAAAGCTGTAACGCGAGCAGGAGATACGTGTAACTATCTAATATCGTAAAAGGACGAGATAAAAAGGAATACAGAGAGAGAGAGAGAGAGAGAGAAGAAGAAGATCGGGCGACGATAAAAATTTGACACCGTCTACCTTGCAAGAAAAGCTTCAGTCGTTTTACGGCTCTTGTGCTTCGCCGAGCTACGAAGGGACGACAGCGAGCGAAACTCGTTATTATCCCCAGGTACTTCTTCACGGCGTCCGAGACGCCATTGCGCCGTTGAAGGCAGTTCGCGAAGCTCGCTCGCGGGGCACTTTCAGACCATAAAGACACAAAGGAGCATTCTTGCCGTGGAAGGTAGTAAACTGTGATTTTCGCAAAAAAATACCTGACGCTCGCGCGCCCAGAACAAGACCTGTAAAAGAGCCAGTGACGCTGTCGACATTCCTCAGTGGAAAAAAAAAAGAAAAATTGCGATATGGCTTAGACGTAAGTTCATTACCGATATAAATTTCGTCGCAAATTGTCAATCATATTTTCTGGATCAAAGTTTGTCTAAAATTGATAGAAGCGTTGGGAGTTCTTCGAGTAATATTATAACCAGTCTGACATGAAATTTTGAGTTTTCAAGTCAATTTTCTACACTGGTATATACTATAGCGGTTGACCATTTGATACATGACATTAATCCTTAGTAAGCTGGACAGTAGCGGCATTAGTCTGCTGTTGTAATACTAACGTATGCGCGCCACGTCAATATTGTTCCTGAAAAGGGGATGAAGAAGCACAGAGAGGGAATAAGGAGAGAACCCCAACAGCCGGGGAGACCATTTCCTTTTCGCAGGATTTCACTGAACATTAAGGATGTTTCATACTGTCTGCTTTTGGGGATGTCGAAATGATCTGCATAGAATGGTTATACATGCAATATGGGTTCTTGACTGGATTGGAGTTGACTTATGTAAGTTAGGTTAGACTATCTTGAAGGCAGTGTCCAATGGACGGTTAACGATGAAGTTGCCGGCAAGACACTGTAGAGACTCGTGCGGCTATTTTGTTACGGTTTTACTTTCTCTGGACTCGTATTTGAGATTTTTTCATGAGCTTCCATGAGACGAACCCAACTTCGTGTTAAAGTGTTGAGATTTTTGGGTTGGACTTTACGAATACATACGAAACTAATCTGGTTTTAATGATGGGGTCCTATACGAGAGTCTGGGAATAATGAAGTGTCAAATTGTATATGGTGGGCGGCATCTCCCATAGGCTATCCTCCTCCCTTTGGGACCCTTCGAAACGCGTGTAATGTATTCCATGGGCAGATTTTAATTAGCAGTGGGTGAAACGGGCCCTCGTTACCGTATCCCTCCCACGATTATTCACAGGGGCCACTCGAGGCTCTGGGACTGATTATTTGTTTTTCCATAAAAGAGTCATTCACCAAAGGACCCGCTGATGGTTGGCTGATTATATCGAGAAAAGTAAAGAGCAATAGAAAGATCGGCAGTGAGGTTCGTGAGCCACGATTCACAATAGCAGCTGCCTTATGGGCCCCTCGTTTCTCGCGAAATCTCAGCCGCCATTAATTCAGCCGTAGCCGACAGGTCACTCGAGTAGAACAGCCCATTATAGATATTATAAGCCAAGAACGTAAGAACAGCCCTGACTTTAAGTTATTGCTTATCAAATAATTATTATTGTTGTTTGCTTTACGGATCTTCGCGGGTCGTTGGGGTCCAGCAATTTATTTTGATATTTATTACCGATGACCGATACGGACTCGACTCGTGGACGAGTGCCCGTCCATTCGGTCTACCAGAACTGATATCAAAATTGAAATCAGATTCGCATATTACTCGTGTGAATTCACACGGGGACTCGTAAGGATTTGCAAGGATTCGGCCCAATGGCCTCTGCGCCAAAGCCGCGGTTCTCACGTTTGCGTGCCGAACGAGAAGACGACGCCGCCGCCGCCGCCGCAAATAAGAATTAAAAGGTTCCTCCTTCTCCTTCCTGAGATTGCTGAGGCTTGAGAGCGAAACCACCTTAAACACAGGTCACGTGTGTTGCCTTTTTTGCCGCTATATTTGCCTCCCTGTGCCGCCATCTCACCCTCTCAGCCTGCCTGCCTGCCT
>JARPRG010000560.1:131938-149916 GCA_031001745.1 Hartigia nigra | reverse complement strand
CACGTGTGTTGCCTTTTTTGCCGCTATATTTGCCTCCCTGTGCCGCCATCTCACCCTCTCAGCCTGCCTGCCTGCCTGCCTGCCTTCCTGTACAAAGTCATCGTTAGAATAGCCCATCTTCTTCCTTTTGGAGCAAAGATGGACCACGCTATGGGATTATTCCTCTTACCGAAGGATGAATACCTATGTGAAGCTATGGGAATTCCACAAAAGAAGCAAATTCGAGTAGCTCGAATTCCACAGACTCTTTATAGCGTCCATAATTATATGTTCAGTCGAATTTCGTTAGACAGTGTGTCCTCTTGCAGTTTGTCCAAGATTCTCGAAGTCGACTGTACTAGATTGCTGCCGTTTTTGGAAAATAAAAATACCTCGGTGGACGCGGCAGGTTTTAAAGTCGTGGGGCTGTCCATTGGCTGGCTGCTCATCCGGGGCCCCCGTCCGTTGGCAGGGGCACCCATTATATAGTAGTAAATATCGTAACGACTCCTCTCTGCCAAGGAGTAAAGAGCTAACTACGAGTAATTATGTAATTGCTGAAGAATTACTTACCAAGCCGGTCCCGTGGTCCATCATTCAGTGACATTCCCGTCCTTTTTACGGCCTCCTGAGTGCCGGTCGTTGTCTTCCAACTATCTTTGCGTGATAGTCCGGCGTTGAATTCGCAGTCGCTGCTGCCTTTGCTGTTGCAGCTTTGCTCTGTTGTTCCTCATGTGGCCCAGCCTGGAGGCAGCTGCTCCTTGATTTGCCAGGCATCGAGCATAGCTTGTAACTACTCGTTCCGTTGCTTTTTATACCAGTACTCTTCTAATTTCACTCCGCAAGATCTTAGAGATCGTTTTACTACCAAACTCAACAGAAATATAATCGTATCTGACTTTTGTCGGCCATGCATGTCGCCGCCACCATTAGACTTCTATCCAGTGTATCTTGAATTTTCTTTATCGACTTCCTTGATGCTCTGAGAACATTTTTAATTAGGATTATTTTGCAAGGATGGAATATCTTTTGGTTTTATTTGGTTCTCTTATCGTCATTCATCCACCACAGCGTTTCCTTGTATCGGAACGTCGTTCTTCTAGGCTATTCAAAAATAGAGACCGACATCGGACTGCCTTCAGGGAGCTGATACGATCAACCCTGCAGAAGGACTCGAGCAATTTTACCGTCAAACTTACGGCGTCTGTTGATGTATTAGTGCGATTAGAGAACCCCAATTTGTTGCCGTTACGGATAGCTGTTCGTTATCGGGCGTAACTATCGAGAGATTTCACGCAGCACACGAAACTGTTGGTGGGACTATCTTGGGCCAAAGGATTTTTCGGTATTTTTTAAGATACGTACAGCGGATAAGATTTTGGATTCTTTTTATTCTCAAAGACCTGTAACGTTTCACCGTCATTTCCATCGTGTAGTCCTTCGAGGATATCGAATCATGTGAAATAATAATCAGAGGGTCGTTTTGTCACGTTGCGCATGACGAAACTCGGCAGATGTTTGAGCATCGCGTGAGTTGTCACTCCACCTGACATTCAAGTTTCACCGGAAAAGTTGCGGTCATCGACGCTGCCAAATTGATTCCATGGAACGATTCAAAAATCTCAAAGTTAGCTTCTCTTCAATATCGTATAACAGAAGTCCACATGGGTGTTATTGACAGGATATCCACTGAGCACGGAAGTGAATCGTGAGTTAATGATCAGTCGGATGATACGGATCGATTAAGCGATCGGAGCGTTATTATCGGTGTGACGGTACCAGAGCGTAATTGGTAGCAAGAGTAGATCGGCGTTCGAATCGGTAGATCAGAAACGGAGATAGGAAGAACAAGCCAGCGGTTCCTTGATCGTGGTACTTCTTATTTCGTGTAATTCTCCAGGAAGAGCTGGAAGCAGAAAGATGGTCAAGGGTCTAATTCAGTTAGAAAACGTACCGGATGGCACACGACATGTGCACCAGCTTTGAAATTGCCAAGAGATTTTTATCCTGGCAGATATTCGAGATATTCACGGTTCGGCGTGGAAGCTCAGCACGGACTGGCTAATTAAATGGGCCAGCGGCCACTGCCAACCGTGTATTTAGTGAGAGCACCTTTTACAACTACACTACTGTGCCAGATCACGTCATCGAGTTAAAGATCCCTTTTCAATGATCCTCGTTTCTTGTTCTTCGTTCTTCACTTTTAATAGAATCAGGCCTGATACGATCTACGACCAATTTACCTGGATACCGGTAATATCCGTACAAATATTCAATGATCTGATCTCTGATATCTAGAAAATTAATAATAATTTTCTAGATACGATTTAATCATCTTCATTGTTATATCATTTGAGTCTACTAATGAAAAACCTAATACTTAGATTCCTAAAATGCCACGGCACCTTTGAAAAATCATTAAAAATAATTCAGACAAGGTTCACTATAGTTGCACGTGCGGATAGGCATCCGTGCAGCCATGTAGGCATGCAGGCATGTAGTTAGAATCACAGGCAGACTCGACTGTCACGAACCAGCAAGTCCTGAGTAAAGGTGACCACGTGAAAGGTATGGTGGGGTCTGATCGTGGTAGGACCGGTTGAGGTTCGGGGTAAGAAAGGAAGCAGGGGATGTCGGTGGGCGGCAAACACTAACTCGAGACCGCCTTCGATCTCTGTTTCCCTCTCTTTCTCTCTTTCCTCTCTTCGACTTCTTTACCTCTTTCTCTCTTGTTCTCACCCTCTCCTCTCTTGCTTGTTCTCCCACGCTGCACCTGTCACGCGCACGACGTTCCTGTCGTAGTGGTGAGCTCTCTCTCTCTCTGTGCACAATAACAGACATATGTAGATATGTGCTCCCACCTCCCTTCCCCCATGTACAATACTGTAAGTGTGAGACGACAGTGTGGATATATGTGTGTGCAATACTGAAATCGCGCCAATTCCATTTATCTTGTCGCTTGATATATGTGCACTCACATACGTGATCGTACGTATGTGTACAACGAGTCTGGATACATTGGTGTAAGAGAATACAAGGATTTTCCTTGAGAAAAGCGAGAGTCCAGATTGTCTTGATGATTATAATCAGATGGATCATTATGGCAGATACGATATTAAATGAGAGTGGGTCTACGATTTATTAATTTTTATATTTATTTTCATAATGATGAATGTTCTTTATAATTGATCTATAATATACATCATAGCGTTCAGTTTATACATAATTACATTTGTAAAGTTTTATTTCTTTTTTAATTTCCTTTCACGTTCTTCCTTTCATCCTTCTTATCGTGTATTCGTACTCTTATCGGATTGATGCTTGCTCGTGAACAGTGAGGCGCCGAGAGACGAGAGAATTAAACTAAAAAACACGTAGAAAAGGTCTCCGACGAATCGATACTTCATCCGTATCGATATTTATATATATATATATATATTTATATATTTATATATTTATGCCAAATTATATTTGATATGAAAATAAACGTATTTACAACGAAAATTGTAGAGATGCAACATCGGTTGGACGGCACTGACGCTATTAGAGTTCGTGGAACGTGGCAGTTTCACTTTTATACGTAATTATTAGTTTCACTGTTAATTAGTTCATCTTAATTGCAGCGAATAATACTTTTTCTTCAAATCATATGTTATAGATGCGCGAATCACTAGGACAATGTTTGATTATGAAATATCATCAGCGCCGCAAAACCGAACGTTCGCTTACCACCATTGTTACAGGCTAAAAAGTGACGATACGATTTTTATAATCTAAGGAGGAAGTTCTGCGGCAGTGCCCGCTACTGGCCGCTGGTACAGAGTATCATTAAGATTCCTAGGAAACAATAAATAAAATCTCTATCTATTCTCAATTATCTAACGAGACGACGATCGTCGACGACAGGATCCATGAGAATCCTTCGCGTATTGTTTATTCGATTGACTGATCAATTTTTTTATCCCCTACAATTCACCATGACGATTCGACATCCTACACTCGTTTCTAGTTCCCTGCACTAAGACGACATTGCAATTTTCACTTCTAGCTGCCATCAAAAAAAGGTCGACAATCGCCATGCCTGATCCCTTGTAAGTTGTGTGTCTGTGTGCGTGTGTATGTTTTCCTCACTTAATTATCGTTCATACGTATTCTTCTTTATTGTGCCATTCTTTAAATTCTTTTTTCTTTTCTCTTTCCATTCCTGACAACACATATCTTTACAAAATATTCAGTGGTCACCGTTCAAAAGAGGGAAGAAGGTGATGTCGATTATCAATAATGTTTACGCTCTAAATTTAATGATCGTTACGCGATACATAGATATATACAGCAGTACTAATTGGTTAGTGATTAAATAGTAGCGTATTCATTAAATATACGTTATCACAACAATGATAAAATTAGGGCGTGAATCAGGATTCCAAGATAAATCGTATCATAAATTTATTGGAATCGGCTAACGATCGTTTTCATGATTCCATGATTCCATGATACCATTTCATGTCCAAATTCTTCTCTACGATCCTTCGAGAAAGTATTCCGATTAGGAATCATTTCGCTTTTCTTTCTCATTTACTCTTTTTTCATTCAATTTTTGTTAAGCGCTTCCTTCACGCACCTCATTTACACATACTTTTTCTCATACTGGCGCATTCACACTCTCAGCGGTACACGATACAACGTACTAGAATCCTTCTTCTCGGGAGTGCGTTGTTTCACGGAGTAAAAAAAAAAATAAAATAAAAAAAAACAAGAGTCTTGAGAAAGTGGAAAAAGAAACGATGATAAATTAAGGTACATCTCTAAAAAGGAGCTTTCGTATTACTTCATAGACCCGTGATTTGGGCCGGAGTATTTGGTATTGCACGGTTTTCGAGGAAAGGCGTGGGGCAATCTGAATATATGATGTATTTAATGTTCCGTCATTGTTGCGTGCACTCAGACGCTATTCCGTTAAAGTCTCTTGAGAAGCTCCTAGCGCTTTCATCGACACGAATTAGAGAAATAATAATTGTGACTCTGATTCGTCTCTCGTCACATGATTTCCGGTGCAACACTGAGGATTTGCAAGGACTCGCACGGGTGTGTTAGTAAAATTTTGGCATCACAGCGGAGGATAGTTATTGTGTCTGTCGAGAGGACGACAGAACGAGACTGGTCACGATCCACTTCCGGTCGAAAGGATCTGCAGATCTCTGTGAGCTTGTGGATCCCTCGAATGCGCATCCCTGACGGCTCTGGATCCGAAGACTCTGTCGCAGCCAGGAATCGTGCACCTGGCCTCATCCTTCATGGATCCGTCTTCCTGGGGCGACCCTGGCGAAGCTGAACGTGACATGTGTCTCGCACTTTGCTCCTGAGAGAGTCTCGTTAGGTGATTCAGATGACTGAGGTGCTGATGCGTGAGGCCGTTCAGACCGGCAAGATGTGAGGCGAATGACGTCAGATCCGGAAAGGTACTACCGCCCAAGTGAGGTGGTAGAAGGAGCGGATGAGGCGGTGGGATCCTAGCGCCTAGATCAACTCCCGAGGACAATCCTGGTGGCATTGGATAACCTCCTAAGGCTCCAATACGTGCGTCCGCGTAGAGTCGCGCTAGGAAGTCGTTGTGCAGCAGTGGATTCATCTGAGAATCATCGACACGAGGTGACAGACTCGCCGGTGGCATCGTCGAGGACAATGGAGGACTCGATGAGGTTGATAACAGTTTCCTGTGAAGATTGAGATTGGCAGAGTGTCTGTCACGAGACCTCTTCGATGGAAATGCGGCATTACAGCCGTCAACGCTGCAGCGATGCATCAGCTTCAGGTGGACGTTCTGATAGTGGGTCTTGACGCCAAAGTGATTCTGAAAGACTTTGCCGCAGGCTGTGCACCGGCGCGGATTGTCACGGTCGAGCGGCACCTCCTGGGTACTGACGAAGCCGCCATTCTCGTATCTCGCATAGGTGATGAGACTATTGTCCGTATCCATGGCCGCTGTGGAGGGCGAGGCGCTGGATGAGCGAGAGCCATGAGAGGAGTTGTCCATGGTGTCCATCATGAGGCTGGGGCTGGTAGAGATGCGGCCAGACCTCGAAGCCTCCTGCGTTCCGAACGGCATGCGACCCTGCGACAAGGACTCGAGTTGACGCAAAGCATTCGAGGAGTCGAGGGAGAGGTCGTCACTAGTGCTCGGGTGGCTGTCGACCGAGCTCGGGGCACGCGGAATATCATCATCGGGACGCTCACCTTCTTGATTCTGAAGAGCTTCATCCTCCTCGTCATCCTCCTCCTGGACCACCTCATCCTCGTCCTCTTCTTCGTTCTGATCCTCGTCATCCTCCTGTCTAACATTAAGACGATTACGATGATCCTCACGATTTTCGTTATCCTTAACCTCCTCCTCATCCGCCTCCATAGCTTGATGTCCTTCCTCTTCCGGTTCATTCTTCTGCCTCGTCATTCGGTCCTGCACAGCCTCATCCTCCTCCATGCACTCTTTCGTCTCGAACTTCTCCACTCTTCCATTCTCCTTTGTCCTCCTATTCATCTCGCTGCCAGAATTCATTTCACGAATGCCCGTCGTTAAGCAGGAGTTTTCTGGCTGTAGGGGGGATGATGCGGTTAATGGCGATTCCTGTTTAGTCCCAGGGGTGTACTTAGGTTCTGGGGTTAGTTGCCGTTTCGGAGATCTACCGGTACTCGCTCTGGAGAATAAATCTCTGGGTTTCTCCTGAGATATTCCTATGGAGGCATTGTTCTCTTCCGTCATGATGGTTTCGCGCTGATTGGCACCTTCCGTGTTAGCAGTGCTGCTATCAACCACTGCAGCCCCTGTCAGTTCTCTAGAGTCTCTCTCGTGTCTGTCAGGAGAGCCGAATATAGACTCCTCGCGAGAAATCGCTTGTTTGGGAGATGGTGAGTTTTTTCTCTCCTCAGCTTCTAGTCGAGACATTGACATGTCCTCAGGTTGATCCTGAAATACGGCGTCGTTCGAGGAATCACCGTCAGTCGAGGACGAGTGGACTTCGGCAGGAATTGTGCATCTGGTAGGATTTTGAGACTTTCTCTTACGCACCCCCCGACTGTGAAATACTGAATTTCCAGGCGTTATGTTTATGGAAGAAGAATGATGGTCCATGGTTCCTCCCATGGAATCATTGTCCTCGTTGCTATCCGGATTACTCAAAAGTTCATCGTCAGCCATATCACCTAGGAAAAGTTTAGGTCGCTTTGCTAAGCTAAAGTCCGTTGGTTGATCATCATCGTCCCTATGCGACAGTCTGGTTGGTTGATGATTATCCTCTTCAGCCACAACAACAATTCCACCGTCATCGTCGTCATCGTCTTCCTCGCCTTCCGGTATCGTAGGTGGAGCTGACGGCGACATACTCGCCGTTGTCGTGTTCGATGGTGCTCTGGTTGTTGATGTCGTGCTCGTTGTGCTAGTCCTTTGCTGAACACTTTCGTCGTAAGCTCTGGCATTCTGAGAGGACAAGTCTAGGTGCTTAAAGTCTAAAGCACAGAGGGATGCTGGGGAACGAAGATCAGGCGGTGGAGTAAGTAGAGGGAAGGATCCGAATGATAAAGGATTAAGACCTGTAGCTGGTACCGGTAGACCAACTTGAGGTGGTAGGACCAGAGCGTGAGCCATGGACGATCGTCCATCGTGAGGTGAGATTTTCCTTCTGAGGTGTGGGGAATGTAGCTTAGGATTAGGATTAGCACTATGCCGATTTCTAGATCTTCTCGAGCTGAACATCATACTGCACCCTTTCACGGTACACTGGTGCATTTCTCGAAGGTGCACAGCACTAAAGTGAATCTTGAGTGCACCCTTATCGCAGAAAGTCTTGAGACAAACGTTGCACTGCACCCTCTTCTTGCCCGTAGCAGGATTTATAAAGGGAGTTCCCAGATTTGGGGGCATGTTCGGCGAAGCACCCCACTGATGTCTCTTACCCGGCGAGTGAGGTTTCCGGCCAGGAACGCCAGGAGGCCTCCCGAGAGGTGCTGCTTGAAGAGACAAAGGTTGAGGATGCCGGTGATCCATGTGTTTCGATCCGGAATCCCTTCTGCTGAGATTCAGGGCGCTTCCTGAATTCTCATCATCGTCTTCGTCCTCTTCTGAGCCAAACTCGCTGCTTTTTTCTCCGCCACTGTGAGGATCAGCACTGGGCATACCTGACAAACTGGTCACCTGAGGTTTCCCCATGGATGAATGCTGAAAATGAGTAGGAAAATTCGGTGGCAGAGTTCCCGAAGACACTGCTACTGCCAAGGGATGATTGAACGTCAGCGCCGCCGAGGAAACAGGTGCCCCTGAAACCGGAGGCCTCAGCTGAGAACTAGACGAATGATGAGGTGGACTGTGAGGACTCTGAGGATGTCTCATGCTCTTCCGCGACTGCATCAATGCATCTTGAGGTGGTGGTGGTGGTGGTGGCGGCAAAGGCGGAAATGCTGGTAGACCAAGAGTGCCAAGTTTGCGAAAATCGAAAGGCTGCATACTCTGCAGTCTATTAAGAGGTGAAACTGTGAGATGGGATGCCGCAGCAGCAGCCGCAGCAGCTGCTGCCTCCATCGCCCTGGATGGCGAACTGGAGGAGTTCGTCGAGAGGCTCGGATTGCTGCCCGCCGTTGAGTAGTGTTTCTGTGCGGACGGTGACATCGATGGATGAGAGACAGGCGCAGAGTGTGGCGGAGGCGGAGGCGGTAGTCTTGACCCTGGTGGTGGTATACCACAGTGTAAAAGGTGTAACGGGGGTGGCAAGTGTGCTAGAGGCATCGTCGGAGGGGATGGTCGCCGGCTGGGGGACATAACATCCGATCCTGGCGCTCCGGCGGCCAAAAGTAATTGCTGTACGAAGGGACGCGTCTCGGCGAATCTGAGGAACTGCTGTAAAACCAGCGGTTCCTCCTCAGCCGAGCAGATACTCCATCGGTCCAGCACCGGGCCGTTCTGCGAGTCCTGAAATCATACAAGTATTTCCTGTCAAACAATCGGATCTATGTATTTATCATAAATTATACATTGTCTTTCGTGGCGGATCAGAAGTGCTGGATACGAGGAAAATAGAAGGGGAGTTGAATTCCAGGTGGACATTTTCCATGGATCGATACATAGTGGCGATGGAGACTTCTGCTATTCCTCTCATTGCCGTGGATACCAATTTAAACTACCGATCCGGTTTCGACATTCCGCTCGCACGTCATGGCCTCGGAGAAGAGTCACGAGTCCTTATAAATTTGGGAGAGTCATGTTTACAGCATCGGTACGCTTGTCTCTCGGCTTGTATATTTACGCATTCCGGCGGGTTCGACGTAACGCAGGACGCCCCAGCGCCGCGACGCTTTTCGCGTCTCGATGTATATTTCTTCAGCGGCGTAAGACCGCCCAGTATACCCACTCGGGATCACCGTCAAACGCACTCCAGGCTTCTGTATTTCAATGGTGAATCTTCACCCATGAATATTTACACATCCAAACTTTTGCTTAGCGTATCGTATAGGCTCATGTGTTATCCTGAATCCCATTTCCGAGGACCCAAAACTCTTAACTCCTCTTCGTTGGTGAATACGTCCTACTCGTGTCCTAGTCCAGTTTCTCGAAGAAGCTCAATAAATTTTCCATCCCTTCAGTTGGGCCTTTGGGGCCTCCATTATGAACAGCGATTCTGTAGGCTCTTCTTTATAATTGCCTGTGCTTCCGTTGTCACTTTCGTGCTGATGAAGATATTTCCAATAAGATCAACAGCGCAGAGATCCGGGATGATGATTCTCAGGGTTTAGGTTGAAGAAGTCAGAGCCAGCTTGAGTTATCGAACTGCTATGGAGTATCGTTCGATGAAATTGTCGCGATCGATTTTTCATTCATAAACAATAATAGAAATAGACTCTATGTAAATAGTTGGCAATACTTGAATGGAGGATATCGAAAATCCAGAACGTCCCCTTTTGCTACACGAGATGCGTGACAGACGGTTCGCGCCGTGTGCGCAGAGTCGGAAGAATTCCGTGAAGGAGTTAAACGATCCTTGTTACGTAAAAGGAAGGGAAAAACTTAAATGGTCAAGTGTTTGAGAATGCAAGAGCACCGAACCGTGGGACTGAAATTTCAATCTCGCACGCGAAGGAAACTCTGACGTGAAGTTGCGTCGCACTTTTGTACACGTCACAGGGGAGTCGAGTCAACGAGAATTATCTGATTTCCATGTGTTCCGAACAAAGAATTCTAATGTACAAAAGATCCGTTTCATGCTCAAAAACAAAAGATTACGCAAGTCGATTAAAACTGGCAAAATGAAAAAAACAATTGCATGTATCTCATAAGAAGGGCCAGACTGTGAAGAGTCTGGCCAGGAGAAAGAGACTGTTGGTAGGGAAAGGCCGTTGGTATGGCAGTAGGGAAAGGCCGCGCTGCTGCTGTCCCTTCGGGTGGCGCTATCTGGCGGCGTGATTTTAACCGTGAAGACCGGCCGTGCCGTTTTCCCCTTGAGAACGATGAGAAGCGGCAATCGAAGAAGGTGCCACCCGTGACTGGACACTGCATATCATTTCACGCCAACTGACTCTGTCTTATTCGTGTGTAGAAATCGTGAAGATCTCGCGTGGATATCCGCTTCTAAATTGGATTGCAACTACCATTTTTTTATCCGTTTCTTCGGCTCCCTCGACTCCTTTAAAATAATCAACTAACGACGTACTCGTATACGAGGGAGCAATACCTCCCAGGGAGAGTTAAGACAAATTAGTAAATCAGTGCTTAGCGGCCCGTTTCGAAAAGCGATATCCAATTTCTCTATAGTCTTTCGCGACTATACTCAATTGCCTTTACAGTACAGTATTTACTTGCTGGATGATATTGTGTAGCTCTTTCTCATCTACGTCGTCATTATCATCGTCATTCTGATTCTCATGCTTCCTGACTTGCCCAGCGTCCAGCGACTCGAATCTGTTTGACTGTGGGCGCCTCGTATACTTAATATCGATATTACCATAAGATAATATAATAATTTGATGGCCCGGGGGCTCTTTTTTTAAAAGAGGACTCTCCTCCATACGTCCAGCCAAGTACCTTTTCCCATGCCGCTCCATCCGGACCAAAGATTTACATATGAAACACGTTTTTTGTTAAGCTCGGACCACCGCCGTCCGACATCCATCTCTCACGCGTGTGAAGACATTCTAGCCAATTTCTTGCAATTAACCAAAACCAAAGCCAACCGAACAAATGACGGATAAACGAGACCTCATGCTGCTCTTATTATAGGTTTTCCTAATATTCCGTTTTTATTTGAGAAATACTTTCGGCGCCATCGTGTCTCTCGTATTCAGTTGTCACGTTGATTCGTTAGGAATTTTCAGTGGGAATAAGAGCATCTAACTCCCGAGCTTCATTAATTATTCAGGTTGTTCTCAGTTGTTGGATAAACTTTTCAGCGAATTGGTCACGCTCCTCGACGCCAGGAAGCTCAATTCTGGTTTATGACCTGCCTCGACTGTCCACTCGAAATTCCATCGTTTTATCGCGCAACCTGGAAGCATCCACAATGTAGATCCGTTCGGTCGTAAATCTTGTAGCAATAATAGGTCTTTCTATTCTCCTTTCGAGTCTTCTTTTCATTCCTTTCTCTCCATTGCACAGTCTCCTCTTACTCTCTTTGCATCTTCAAGGCGCAGAAGAGACGCCGAGTGTCGATCCAGCGCGTTGCGTCTAGTAAATGGCCACTTTGCCGCGTGTAAAATTTCTGAATTCCATGGTACCCTCGCGAAACTGGTTTCCTCGCGGACTTGCGAAACACTAACACTACACGGTCTGGCTAAATCTGAATCTCGCTATCCCTATCGAGATACGCGTACACGTAGCGTAGTACACGAGACGAGGGTCGCGCCATTCTCACGGGAGATTTTATACCATGGTACCTATCATCTGGTAAAACTGCAGCTTCCGTATGGAACAGTTTGGAACAAAATATCTCACGGTATTCAAAAATTGCATCTTTTCTCACGTTTCTTATTACAAGAATACGCATAATAAACACGTGCATCTGTCGCTGTTTTAGTCATTGCTTTTACTCCTTGTCTTTCTCTATACGGGATTCAAAACTTTTTTATCCGTTTTAGAAAATCGTTGTTACCGACAAAAAAATTATTCCAAAGGATCAAAGTTGATGTATAATATATTGTTTAAAAAAAAAAAGAAAAACGCATCTGCAGCACGTCGATCGCCCGTGTCCTTACTTTGTCGAATGTATCTAGACGGCTTTTATTCACTAGTCGTGCGGCGGAATAAAAGAAAAGGTAAGAAAAGTCAGACAATCGGATGGATGGACGGACAGTCAATCAGACAGACATACGGACAAACTAAGGGATGAACGAGCATATCGCTCGTGAGCGATTATCCGAGTACGCGAACAAATCCCCATTAGGGGGTACGCAATCGCGTGTGAAACTTACCGGCGATTGAGTTGCAGCCGAGCGCGCGCGCGCGCGCTAGTCGAGGTAAATACCATGAAAGCTTGGCCGCGTACGGCCAAACCGGTTTTCCATGCATTTAATTTCACGGTAACGTCGCGCCGATTCCATCTACGCGTGCGTTCTCCCTAGTTCTCGCCGATACGTACCGATCGCGATCGCTCGCACGCATTATCGTGATCTTTGAATTCCCTCATTAGTATTTTTCTTGGCCAGTTTTGCCGGGACTTACGCAGGACAAGAGTGAATGAATTTCTGGATGAAGTCGTCTCGTCTTATATCCTTCCATGAATTTGCCTCGAAAGATCAATGGATCTTCTCCGAAGGTTGTGGTTGACTATAGATTTGGATTCTGTTTCGGATCGTCTTGCATTAAACTTTACGAATTTTTATGAAGCACATTTTTTCGCGTGCGTATCGTTATGCATGCGGTACATAATTAATGTAGTGCTTTTAGGGCAATAGATGGCAATTCGGTGCGTGCATGATATAGGTTCACTTTGGTTTACATTTTTATCTCTGATCGGGAAGCACTCGAGTACCGGCACACGCGATGCACTTTTAAAACACTGTTCATTGGTGTTCACACTTGTTTCTATCTCGAGATTTATCTGAGATTTATGTCGATAGATTATCGATGTTTATCACAGTCCATTTAGTCTCCTTCTTCACGATAATGTCAGAGGATTCACCATTTTAAAGTTAAACTTTTTCGAATTCACTTTAGTTTGATATACAAAGTTTCAAATGTTGTTGGCAACAATGATTTAATTGTTCCGTATTGACAGAATCAAGTATTGTTATAGCTGTCAGCATCAATGTCACCGTAAGATTCCCAGGTTCAAAGCAAAAGTTGTGGTCCACGGGTGATACAAGCAACTTCTTCCGTACAATCTGTCAATCGACTGGAACTTTCATGATGTAGAACCCGCGTTCTGTGTCAGTCGCAGAACTGTATACATAGGCACCTGTCGATCACTCGCGGTTGTTTGCATTCGCGGACGTCGCGGCGCGGTGCATCGTAATAAGGTACGGAGATGGCGTCATCAGCGTCATCGGCGTTGATGGAAATATAGGGCAATCTGGATAAGAAGGATCAAAAGTACAACAAGGAAATAAAGAGCAGTCGGATAAACAGATGCTAGAAGACGAAGAAAAAGATAAAGAAGAAGAGGAAGGAAGACGAAGTTGTCATTAGAGTGGGAATCATGGGGATCAGGATAGCCGCGTGTAACTCACCTGCAGTATGTATCCTCTAGTGTAATCCTCGTGTGTCCAGCCGAAAGCGGCAAGGAGACGGGTCACTTGTGCGTGCGGCAATTGATTAAACAATTGATCGAGCAAGATCTTAAGGCGAATCGGCAGTGCGCGCGAGCCGTAGAGTACGAGGGATGCGACGTCAAACGCGGCCGTCGGCTCGACACTCTCTGAAGCCAGTGGCCTCTCCTCCTTCTCCTCGAGTTCGTTCCGATCCCCACTACTAGGAGCTTTTACCCTCCCTACGACGCTTTTGTCCTCCCTACCAGACTGACGGGGGCTGGAGGCGACATCCCCACCACTGTGGAGGTTTGACAGTCGCGCGAGCGCTGCAACATACAGAGAACCAGAGACGTTAGGTTATGTAGCCTGACACCCCCACTCTCTCTCTTTCTCTCTACGCCTACTACTTCTCCTCCTTGTCTGCCTTCTCTTTCGCTATAGAGAACGCATCTTCCATCCGTTGCTAGCAGCCACGGAATCAGATCCTACTCTCTTCTTCTCTCTATGAGCCACTGGTTGGCTCTGGACGGCTGCTGACCCTACCCCCCTGTGTTACTTGCTCCAAGAGACTGTCTCAGAGTCTCTGAAACTGCGAGCTTCGAACCTCCTAGCTGGTACCGACCTCAACCTCGTCCACTCATCCTCCCCCTTGTCGGTCAGAGATACTACATATGCGGCTGCTTTTTTTTTTTTTGTTTTTTAACGAGAGTAAACTAGTCTGTCTCTACCGTACAGATAGCAAAGCTGGCATCGCGGCCCTTCATCCTGGCGTCAGCGTCAGCGTCCGTGTTCGTGAGTTCATGTCCGCGTGCCTCTACCTATGACCAAGTTGTCCGCAGTCTTTCTACCATTTAGATTTTCTCATGAGTCTTCGGCATCCATCAACTTGCTGCCGATGAACCGCTAGGTCCTGACAACCTGACGCGGAGCGACCTCGGCTAAAGGCCGTTGCTTTGCTCCTTGCTTCTTTTATAACTCACGTGTTTCTTAGACATTTTTTTTTGGTTTTATTCCTTCTTTCGTACATCCAACTCGAGTAAAGACTTCCTGCGGGTTACGCTTCTGTTACCTGGGGAATGCAACGGAGTTGCAGAAGGAACAGTCCATCGGCTTTCCCTCAGGCCGTCACGCTTTTCACACACTGCGCTTTTAATGTAGGAGAGTCTGAGTTGATCGTAAAATGAAAGAAAGAGAAAGAGCGGGAATTCAGTAAGTATTATACGCTAAAGAGTCTTTACGTAGTAAAGATTTGGAAGTACGCTTAGGTAGTAGAAAAATCATTGTCAGAAAGTTAGGAGAGAGGCGCTCTCGGTGCGCACAGAAGGATCCATTACAATTTTTCTTTTTTTTTTTCTTTCATCTAGACTGGACCAATCGATAACATTGAGAAGGCGGTGTGTCTTACATAAGGAACGATCCTTTCCTAGTGGCTGTTATTGTCATTATAGGTACTCTATGGGTCTCAGACCGACAGATCGTCCCAGCGGGCCCAATGGATCGAATGGTCCCAACCCTCCTGGCGTTCTACTATCCGCTCTCCCACTCGGTCTCTCAGCGTGCGCTCAATAGAAATCATGGAGTCATCGCGATTGGGCGCCACTTGTCATTAATGACTCTTGGATTTTCGATTTAATTAAACCGTGATGACGATCTGCCACCTAGAGTGGTCCTTTCTTGGAAGAACGCGCCTCTGCTTCAGAACTTCGAACGATCCCGCTTGTATCGTTCGATTCCAATCCTCTCAATTTATTTATCGATCTCGCAAGAATCAATCGAATATATACTTGTAAATTCTTCGAAAGGGATGCTCGTGATATTGCGTGACATTATTTATACGATAAGATATAATTTTTAACGGAAAAGAATTAGACGTTAAATCTCAAAAGCTTGGAGCACGAATGGTAAACTGCATTTTCAAAATAAATTTGTCCAAACCTCGTAATAAACAAAACGGATTACATGCGAGAGTGCTCCTATGGTTTATCGAATTTTTCCATTTCCCTTAACCGCTTTTCGTTCCCTTTTTCTGTTCCTCTCATTTGATGCTTATGTTTCAATGAACTGTAGCGCGACACTGCATTCTCAATAGGCAGTGGACTGTGGGATACCATGACCACTGTTTTATTTGTTACTATATATTTTTGTGGAATATCATAACTTCTGCTTCGGTTGATTGGGCGAGGTTACGTTATGTTATATAATGTTTACTTCAGTTTCAATAATTCCACTTATGCATATTGTAAATATTAATGCCGTGAGAAGTATATTTTCGACACCATTGAAATGACAATTTTGCCAATACTGTCAATCGTGTAAATTTCACGGAAGGTATCGTTAGCGTGACTAAGCTCTTTCTAATAGTTAACTCGTCACCGTATTCCGAGCATGAAAATTTCTTTAGAAAAATCTACGGATCGAATTTCAAAGGTGCAATTTATTCATTGTCCAAGTCCAAGACTTCCGTCTATTGTTCTTCTCACAAACTGTCAACCCGGTCACGGCACGTTCCAAGTATATTCGCGTTCAATTGCACAGGGTTAGACAATAGGGCTGCACCTGCTGTCGTTGACACTTTAAGGATGATGAGACACTAGAGGCCCAGATCAGGTAGGTACCAGGAGGGTCCCAGGTCGTTACGCATGCAAACGCAAATGCAAACGTATACCAGACGGAAAGGGACCGCTAATTATGAAAACTATCATTTATTACCAAGGATGGGGGCGTATTCGCTCGGTATGGGGCACCAACAAGACACTACAAATACACCTAACCAAAAATCTAACACAGACCTTCACGCGACGTGCACCAGGGGTTCCTCAGACTCGCCCTTTGACTATCGGCATTGTGCAAAAGAAAACTATCGACCTGTATCTCATCTGGTACTTGTTTCCAGTCAAGAGACAGAGGGAAAGTTAAAATAACAAAATGACAAAGTCTCACAAATTATATATATATAAAAATCCCGAAAGATTTTATCAAAAAATTATTTGTCTTGTTTCTAGAAAATTTCTACATAGTACAGATATATACTTATGTATATATCTTTGGATGTTACGTAGAAGATTTATAAGTTCGATCCTTTTTGGTTGTTCCCGTGTACGATAACTCTAACAACGATCATTATCTTACGGCAAGTAATGAGTCTAGCGTTAATGAGAAGTTCAGGCCATTATCTTTACGCCGCGTACAGACATAATCCAATCGGAACGGTGCGCTCGTGCCTCTGCGTATCGTAGGTGTTTGGATTGTCCCAAGAGACAGACATAGCGATAATCGAGGTAAAAGATAGACAGAGAGAACCACTGTTGCATCATTACTAATGGACTTAGACTAGTGGAGGTGCTTGAATTTTTTTGTTCACTTGTATATCTGTTAAAATCACCAACCATGGCCAAAGTGCCATTATTAGTTACTCTTACTTTCATTTTAGCATAAGACAGAAGTAGTAGACTCTTGTTTTCTCTAGGATCACCAGGTATCCATTTTATTTCTTCTTCGATAATAATAAATTTCAAATTGAAAACGAAGCGTTATCTTTTTTCACTGACTTTCATCCGATCAAATTGCATCACCGAATTTAGGCATTTTACGAGCTACCATCGTTATCGCGAGACGATAACGAAAGCCAAGTCAACGGTATGGTATAGTTGCATCGATGTGAACCCATTTGTACAGCACTGCAAACAATAGGTTCACGAAGGTTACAGGGCGAGAGTAAATGGTATGTAAACCATTCCGACTTCACCCTTAGCTTCGTGCACTCTGACCTCGCCGCGAGCAACTCTCTCTGTAGCCCTCTCTTCGGAATTGCTCTTCCCATCCTCTTTACATCTCTCTTCCAGGCCTCTCTCGCACTTTCCGTACTCCACAAACTCCATTAAAACATTATACACGTGCCGATGCGCTCGGAAAATCAGATGTGACTATCGTACTCCGTTATGTATTGACATTCTCTCGTTTTACTCCCTTTGGATTTTAGGGCAGATGTATATGACTCGCGTTTCAGTCTGTCTACTGGCTACTCTTATCCATTTAAATATAGGCGCACTTCGATATTCTACTATCGTGTTAGAAACGGGGCTGCGTATAGACACTGTTTTAAAAGCGCGACGACTACGTTGAGTACGAAGCAGAAATAGTGCTTATAGTTTCAACACCGCAACTGCCGGTTTAGAAGTGGATAGTCGCGGTGTAACTATATGACATATGTTTGTACATACTTTGCTGAGAGACGGAAGAGCCTGTAGGACGTATTTTAATAATGAAAATATATACTT
>JARPRG010000560.1:114345-131838 GCA_031001745.1 Hartigia nigra | reverse complement strand
GAATGTATAGGGTCTACTGAGAAAAATATTGAGAGAAAAGTTCCTTTTGTTCAGAGAGCAGCCGATTAAGGTCGCTTTAAAATATAATATGGCTGCTACCAGCCGGCCATTTGTCTTCCTGTCCATGCAGTCGCGCTGCGGGATTCTCTCGAGTGAGACCCGCAAAATAATTGTTCCTTGGATGGATCGTATCCATTCTGTCCAGGGATATGGAGTCGATCCAATTCGGATGACTCTTCCGATCCAAACGGGATGAGTCAACGGTTGGGTCTTTCGTTGTCGTTTTTCTTTTCTATATTTTTATTTTTCACTCTTATTATCTTTCCTTTCTAGTGATTCATGCTGTCGCGTTGAATCGAATTGGGAAAGGATACTTATTCCTTTCTAAGAATGTGGACATATCGTCGCGCGCAACCTTAGCAGTTATCGAGGATGGGCTTTGATCTGACCGCTTTGGGATCTTTTTCCCCCTTGAGAAGAAATCACTCCCCGATGTCCGTTTGACATTTTCACTACGGGGGATGAAATATTCTAATAATAGGTTTAACTTCGTGCCGGTCAACCCGCCCGACTCTTCCCGACTCTGACCCCAAGTCTGGCCGACTCTAATTGACTGGAAAGTTTGGCATTTGTCTCTGACGATTTTTACGGGGATTTTCTCTCGCGGTTTCCTCACGATTTTTACTCGTTTCTTGGGACTTTTTGGAGTTAGGCTAGGATTAGTCTCCGAGTCCTCGAACTAAACGGATTCTGTGGAACTCAAAGTTAATTTTCTTCCATTGGATTAGGCAGGTAGAGGAGACACTGATATCCTGACAAATTTAGAGTCGCTAGCTGCATAGACAGAGAAAACTACACGCGTCGATAGATAGACACTGGGAAAATTGACAGCCCCTACAGAAATGATACTTAGATTGGAATTATCGGATTGGTGGCCATTCGACAAATTGACGTTTCTCTCACTATTAATATCTATTAGCGGACAGGAAGTTGGGGCGTCAGTGCGACCGACGTGGCTGTGACGTCACTGCCGGTCAACTACAAGTATTTCGCATTAAGCCGCCCTATGCCCGAAGGCAACCCTAATTAATTGGGTTAAAAAGACGTTAGGCGAATTGATTGGAACGAGTCTATTCAAAGTGCCATTCGGTTGGCTGTATATAATTTATATATAACACGATATACCATACAAGAGATAAAGTTATTACGCGGCCGTTTCCTTTCAATTTAGATAGGTGCGTACGAACGATCGCGTGCCACGAGGCTGTATTATATACTGATAGTATGTTCGAGCTCCACTAGGGTCCATCTTGTACCGTAGTCGTTATTTATATCTGCCTAGGTATTCCTATATGCAGAGGCTTATCTAGCTCGAAGACGCCAGTCAATTTTTGACAGCTGTCATTAAATTACCTTCGTTAAGTACTACTGTCTAATCTTTCCGAGCAAATTTTCAAAGTTCAAATTTTCAATTGCAGTGGCTTGTGAACTTTCCTTTGAGAGTCTTTCGTGCGAAGAACAAGCAAAGTGAACGACAATGGAATTAACAAATGACCAATCGCATAGGTTAAACCATGGCAGATCGCAGGAAAAACACTCGAGCGTTACGACAGAAACGAGAAAGAAAAAGAGAAGGTGAGAGGGAGGGAGGGGGGGAGAGCGAGAGAGAGAGAGAGAGAGAGAGAGAACAATCGTAAGCGGCCTTTTTTGAAAGAGGAACCCCCATGTACCACGGACAATCGGTGCCCGCTGGTACAAATTTTGGAAAACACTGTGGCAACCGCAAAAGGGATTCCAGGATCCTTTTGTCCTCCTGTCACCGGGACTGCAGGACTTCGGGACTCCTGAGGGAATCGGCAAGATCGAATCACGTTTTCCAAAGCCTCACAGTCACCTATCGGTGCACTTCCATTTGTCTTTCCACCTTTCTGGACTAGGAACATAATAGGAGGCGGCATCCCTTGAACCTGTTTCTGTGCGAATCTCTTGAAAAATCCTTCGAATAATCTTTTTAATGTTGATCAGTGCATATCTGATCATTAGATATATTTTCTCATAAGTATAGAGCACATTATTCGAAGAGCTATAGAGGCTAGCTGGTTCAGAAGGTAAACGTGAATTTTGTAAGAGAACATGTGATCTACGGAGAAGGTATGGCCATGGCTGAAGTGTCTATATGTAGGTGCCCGGAGGTTTGCACGATGACGCGTGACTTACGCGAGCTTCACGAGATGAGCGGAGAGAGATAGAGAGAGAGAGAGAGAGCTCGGGTACAATGCAAAGCCTGTGGGTAGCCATTGACAAAAACAGCCGTATCATTCCGTCATGATACACCCCATTGTGCCTCCGAAGGACCTTCTGGGACCGCGCTATCGTATCTCTATCTTTTTATTAGGCTGGCCTGTGATTTCTCGGCGGCCCCTGTTTCTCATTGTGTCGGAGATCCTTGCTGCCGGAAGATTCTCGCGAAGAGGAGCAGCAGCTCATCCACCGGCGCCAAGGAAATCGAGTCAGTTCTCTTACCCCACCTACGCTAAACCTTTCACCTCCTACCTCAGGAACTAAGAAATAACGTTGAAACACATAAAAATGATGATTTTCCATTCGAAGCTCCTTAACAAGAACAGTAGACGAGAACGCACTGGACGGGGGGAGTGAAAGAGAAAACGAAATGATACTTGTTGGGAAAAAAGACAGAGGTCAAAGGAGACTAAGGTGAAATGGACCACAGAATTTTAAGAGAATCGGGTAATTACCTTAGTGCAAAGTGCAAAGGTGACAGAGGCCCAGGGTGATTGATTTTAGCGAAAACGCGGATCGGCCAGTCATTTGTCAAGCTGTCAGCGTTCTATCTCGTTCAACACGGACACGAGTGAGTTGGTGAGCGAGTGAGCGAATGATCATGCAGATCGACCAGAGAGAGCAGCAAGGACGGGATTGGAGCTGTACTAGATATGAATCTAGTGGCAACACGGTAATGCCGAGGGCCCGTGTATATTACGTATAAATGTAAAATCATTCCCAACTTTGTGGGACCGTCCTACACGGAACGTGATTGCTCACCCACCGCTCATGGCGTTGAGTGCGCGTCCGCATATTCGAATAACGTGATGCGCGTGAGACGTAATCTGGCCGTGGGAACCGACCTGCCATCTTCGTAGGGACGTTAATAAGGGACTTCGGGGAACCGTAAACGTGTCCACCACGAAGGGGATGCCTACACGACATCTTTACTACGGCGTATCAACTATTGAAATTTTGAACATTTATTTCGTACAACTATACCGAACGAGCCTTTGGACATATCGAGAAAAGTGTGTTATTTTTGGTTTCAATATTTTCGTGTTTGGGTGTTTTACTAAGGGTTGAACGTAAATCTTACTAATTGAATATTTTGGTGGTCCGGATAAATGCGTGCTTTGTGCAAATGACGAGCTGAGTAAAAGAAATGAATGGAGCGAGAAAGGATCGTAAGAGGAAGAAGAAGAAGAAGGAAAAGGAAAGCTCAGGGGTTGCACGCATGTTGGGGATCGTTATCTGGTCTTGTACGCCGGTGTCGAGATGGTTGGTTGGCTCTCTAGGGGGTGCGCCGGTTAGAAAAAAGAGTCACGACTTTTTCCGGAACCTCCTGGTGTCTTTGGCGCACCATTAACACCCCCAGGGTTCGCTATCTCGAATCAGGCTTTATTAAAAGACCCGCTGAAAGCAGCCGTTCCTTGCGTGGGACTTGATTGGGTTTTATGATCGGGCAGCTGCTCACTGTTATGCCTCTAAGACCTTTCGCTCCTCCGCTTCTTCATTTTGAAGTCACCTTCTTCTGCTTCTTTTTGTTCTTCCTGTTATATCTTCTTTTCTTCTCTTTTTCGTATCTTCAAAATCAAAATAGAGAAATCGAGGGTTCAAGAAGTTGCAAAAATTGGTATTAACTGGTATGGTAGCTCGTTGCAAAATTGCTCGTGAATTTCTTCAGCATTGAAGTCAATTGCCAGAATGTTTCAAGATAGCCTTTGGAAATTGTATCTGAAAAAAGGTTTATTAATGCCGATCGGAGTCATGTCCTGCAGGGCCATTAACAGAATAATTAATAGCCAGGATCGACAGGCGTATAAATATCGCATATTATTACAATGTGATACGCGTTGTCGGCCCTTGCCTAACTATACTATATGTATAGTGTCACATTTGAATAACACGTTGGCAAACTAGTGCATAAATTTCTAATTACAAGAAAGCCACTATGTCTTGCGTGAACCCTTAAGCCATACATGGTTTACATGGGGACGGGGGACGCTCTTGTGATTGGACCTAATGTGCAGGATGCTCTGAATCAGATTAAGCTAGAGTCTCTACATTTATACAGGGCTTTAAAAAATGCATATTCTCCACACTCGTGTATACATGTAAAGAATAAACACATGGGGAAAAACAAGAAATCCCCCGCTCTCCCCTTGTATGCACAAAGGACTATAGGGGTGTTGGAAACGACAGGATGTCCAGTTTATTGAAAGCTGAAGGACTCCGAAGCTAAAGGAATCGTAGCCCGCCATGAACGTTAAAGTGCATTTACGATACGCGGCAAAAGCTAATCTTCCCTATGGGCAATGAACGTGTCGTTTAATAATATGTATTATATCTTACGGGGGCGGTTGCAACAACCCCATAAACACCGTAGCTTATGGGGGAAGAGGGAGGAGAATTTGAAAAAAACGTCAGTGACACTAAAATTTCAAGTTTACACCCGCAACCAAACGTTTACGGTCTCTTTGAACGTCGCCGCCATTGATGTCTCTGTCATCCCAATTAGGAAGCAATAAAATCAACCGTCACCCCTTACCCTTCCAACCCCATTCTGTATCCCTTTTCCTATTTTTTTCAGTCCTCTTCCCTACCTCCTCTCACGAAGATCGTGCTCTGCGTTTTAGGGTCGTATCCCAGATTTGTCAGGAAATTCTTCTCAGGTTTCTAGAGAGGCAGCATTTTTTCCAAGGACCCCGGCTAGATCCTTCAGCGGATGTTCCTTGGAGAAACGAGGAAGGAAGGAACAATAGCAGGCGTACTGCCATTTTTAGACACGAAAAGCCGCAGTGTATTCTTGAAAATGGCTACGTCTCAATCCGGTAGGGGTATAGAGTCTTAGAGCAACCCCATCGGATCGAATCATCGCTCTCTGTTCAATACGCAGGAGAGGACTCATACGTTCGACCGGTATGGCAAATTCATATGGCAAACGCAGCAGACCTAAGGCACGACGGTAGGGGACCTCAGGACGCCGACGCAGACGCAGAGCCGAGCCCAGGTCGACGGCACTTTCGGTGCTTTTCCAATGTCAGGACAGCAAGAGCAACGTGTAACGAACCTAGGGACACTACAGGGGGCGCCCCGAGAGAACAAGATCTCATCTAGATAGGTAGACCGCTCTCGCTCTCGCACTCTTACTCCCACATCAAGAGAGTCTGCGCTCTCCTGCAACTGCCATGCTCCATTAAATGAGACACCGCGAGAACTCCTTGTAAAGAATAAATATCTCTTGTACAGCGCTCCAACCAAGACGTGTTGACTTTTTTTCCCCAAGACATTTTCAGACAGCCGAGGATCAACAAGTGCATCAAGATTCGTCGCCTGAAGAAGCGTAGAATGCTGACTAGTGTTGAAAGGAATAAGGGTGTTGCGAAGTTGAAGTGCTGCGAAGCAGGTGGAGAAGTTCGATTGGAAAAGGCGTGAAGTCTGGTTGTGGTACGTGGCGGCCCTCAAATGGATGGTTTCGAGAGCGTGGCATGAGAGTGCTTCGTCGAGATGTTATCTGATTTGGTGGGAGGCATCCACCGATATGTATACAATGCCATAGCCGGGAATATTACAGCCTTGACAAATTGCTGCGCTGAAGGCCGACCCCGGTAATTACGGGGCAGCCGAGTATCTACTCGTATCCGTACGTTCCTGAACTACGTAGTACGTACGTTTCTTCATGTTCCTTATCCCACTACGTATACCAACGTTCGCGTCATCCACCTAAGATTATACCTGCTCTTGATCTCCCATTGGTCAATTAGCTCGCAAACCTTTTGTATTACTCATTTGTATATAAGCGACATTGACTTTTTTTTATTTCCATATTACATACGTTCCTTGTTCAGTCATCTCACCTTTAACTGACAAATTTTAATATGTAATATCTATGTATCTACGTTCTTCATGGTCAAGATAATTATTGCGATGCAGCTATTGAAGTGTTTTTTTTTTGATTTTCTCAAATTCTTCACTCGTGGCAACTTTAAGAATTAGAGAGAAGTAATACCTTTGTTTACTAGAAGTTCTCGCCTCTTCTTCTAATGATAGCAGTAGAGTGTAGCACGAGCCATAGAATTATTACCTATAGAAGGTACTTCATGGTATTCACCTTATACTGGCGCAACTCTCACGTCCACCTCTTGGCGCACTCTATTCTTCCTACCTACAATGCACTCCAAGTTAAGGCTACGTGACTCTTCGGCAAGATTGCTACTGTACTTGTTGAGTACTTCATGCTTGTTTCTCATACCAGTCCCAGTGATCCTTTCTTCTGCGATGATGTACAAGTATGATTTCTATAAAGAACGGGAACGTAAGGGCGACCACGAACGAAGAAGCCACTAATACTTTCTGGGCTTTTCAACGATTATTTTAACGTCGCCATTAGTCGACGTAATTTATGCATCATCAGCCAGAAGCTACGTCAGATGTAGAAGCAAGCAGTAACGTGGGATAGAGAGAGAGAGGAGAGCAAGAGGATGAGCATCGCAGCATCCCCATCAGGACGAAGGTAACCAACCCTTTTTCCCTTCCTGCATTCATCTTTCGCGGCTGAAAACTTTCAAAAGATTCTCTTCTCCCCGTTCGGATGTAACGCGGTCCGTGTCTTAATTACGAGCAAAGGGCTACGGTGGTGCCGCCTTTCAGCGTAATATGGAAACGATCTACGCTTTCATACAAATAACAATGGAGCCATAAACGGTAGGTACCTGTCCGAAGGATTACCGCCGGACAAAAGGACTATAAATTCATAAACGTGTCGTGGACAGTGGATGCCTAGGAGTTTTCGAAGGGCCAGGGAATATTGGGACGTCGATGATGGGCCCAGGGTCAGGATCACAATAAGACAATAAGTATAAATGTCCCATCTTGAACCCTTGCGCGATATTGTGCCTCTAATACTCTCCATAGGTAGACTTTGGCTACTTCTTTATTATACTTGAAGTTATCTTCACGTATATTTTCTATGAAAACGATAATCAAAAAAATGGAAGACGTATAAGAGGAACTTGGCAACCACGACAGCAGCAGCCATTCGTATAAAGCTTCGAAACGGTGAACGCCGTCGATTGGCGGTGGGTTTCCCTCTGGAGGCCAGGTGCGTTCCCTGCTCCCCGTGACGTCATTAAAGCACCCATCATTTTGGGGGAGTGAGAGCATTGTGTAACAGGCGGGGGATGCTATGCAGCTGCTAACAAGGACGGGTTTGCCAAGCAGCGGCGCCTATAGGTACACGCTAACGGGGAATCTATGGCCCCAGAGAAATGGCGGACTTTTCATACCATATTAAATCCGTCCTTAGGATTTACTTTATCCTTCCATTCTCCTTTTGTTCTCCGAATTCCATATTTACAAGTGTATCCTCATCAAGAAGACTTTGGTTCATTTACTTTTTGGAGTGTTGCATGAGTATCAGTACGGTTTCATTAGAATCCGAATTTTTGTATACCCCCATCCTATGTCTCAAGATGTGAACTAGAACGTCCATATTGAACGTAGCGCCATAGTGACGTCGGTTGAGTGGATACAGCAAGTGAGAAAGAGAGAAGAAACTCAAGAGAGAATGGGGTCTCCATAATGAAAGAGAGCCGAGCTCCCACTCAACTAGTTCTCATCTGTCCGATTTCCCATGTGAAATAAAATATCGCTAATCACTCGTGCGCAGGGTTATAAGTACCTCCCCGTGTAGGTCCCATGCACACGTGCATCTGGGTATGTACTTTGTCCTATGCCCTGTTCATTTAACGTTCCCCTCTTATTTTGCTGCCCCTTTAGTCATGGCGACTTTATTCATTCAAATTCGTCCCATCTTCTTCCTCATGCACTTCAAGCATCACGTCTATTTCCAATGGCTATCGCCACCACTTCCTGTGTCCAGTGGCTTTTGTCGTTCGAGCTATTGGAATTCACAAGTGAAATAAAAGTTGAAATAACTTTTGGAATTGGGTGTATAATTCATCGGGGATTCGCAGTTGATTAGCACTGAGTAGTACGGAGTCTCTTTTCATGTCAACGTCGATGCAAAGAGTTTATGGGAAGCCATGTGCCTTGAAAAAAGGACTACTAGGTAGAACCTACGCGTATGGTAAGTGAGAGGGCGATGGCTCGACAGCACCTATGATGGCCGCTTTCCTGTTGGCTGAATAAAAAATTCTGTTTTAAAACGGCAGCCCGACAACCCTTTGTGTGGACAGAAGGGCGCCCCTTTATACGAGGGCACGCACAATGTGGAGGGCGTGTGTCTCTTGGTGTGCCCTATTTACACAACGACAGTCCACTGGCCTCCCTAACCTCCCTTCTCGAATCCACCAACCCTGCCAATCTCCCCCCTGGTGCCTGTCCTTCGCCCTTCGAATATTCTCGTGGACAAACCCCCTGTGCATTGTGGGACCCCTCGAGCGATTTCAGCCAATCGGGGGCCCGGATGACGATTTTATTATGAAAAACTAAAACGACAGGGTGGATCGAACCCTTCGCGATCCACCTCGACAAACCTAACCTAATATGAAAAGGGCTAATGAGTCCTGAGTGCTTATCATTCGCCCTAAATGGTCAAATCTCAAAATAGCCATGTATTCTGACATGACAGTGCGGTACCTTATATAAATTCCAAAAAATCAAGTCTTGCCTACTGTCTTATTAAACTGTAATATTCGCATAATTCTTCTGTCCTAAATATGGTTATGTCTCGAGGCACTTTATGCACACCTGCCGAAGTTATAAGCTACATCCGATAAATGGCGCTTTGCAAAGTTCTCTTGGGTGATCAAGTAGCTACGTACCTATAGGTATCTGACGAGACCACGTGAGTTCATTATAATGGCGGAAGTAATATACATAAAAGTAACGAGGGAGAGTTCAGAGCCACGTGTCATCTTTCCGGCGAGTGGGTAAGCCAGCTCGCTGTTCTGCTCATTTTTCTAAAGAAAACCGGAAGCTACCTCCTGGGTTCCTTATTGGCACGAGGAAAGAACAAAAGGATAAAGGACACGAGTAACCAGCAGAATGATTATCGGTAAATGACAGAAACCACAATCGGCTGTCATCGGCGACGGCACGCTAACTCAACCGAGTAGAATCGAGTCCAGGACAAGCGTAGCTGTCACACCATATGTTGTACATGGAGAATCTGCCAAAGTTGTCTCGACAGAAAACCCAAAGACTTGGGTTCCTCGTGACATCTGCTTGGCTCGAATTCAAACCCGCAAACCAACTAGGAGATCCTGCGAGCCGAGTCCGACCCGACTCAAATGGTGAGTAAGGAATGATTACGCTTGCCAAAATAATTTTAATTGACTACTCATTGTTTTAAAAACTGATGCGCACCGATGGCATTAATAATTCCTGTAAGGATTCTTCATATTTTTTCTTTTATTCAATTTATAGAGCCGCTCGATGATTTTATATATTATGTTTATTTAAATAGGTGATAACAGGAGGGATTATTAGGGACTTCGTATTGTCATTGAATTAATGACTTTTCGTCGGTTAGATTATTCCAATTATGTTAACCAGCACTAACCCATTCTCTGTGCACGACATATTCCTGATTTGTTTATAACTTCTAGAAGCGTAGACGGTGGCGAACATACGTGTACCGTAGGCCCGCGCACGTGTTAACGTATCGAAACAAACAGACAGACGTATAATGAGTTTTGTTCGTAGCTTACTACTGTGGCGTTCACTACTCCAACGGTAGTAACCCAATGAGATATTCGTGATTGCTAATAGGAAATGTGCCATGGAACAAAATTAACAGAAGTCTCTGAAATCGTGCGACTCGTACTGCCGAGTGATAGTTCAAGTCACGAATACGTCCTAAGTCATTTTGGACCATGAAAATAGTCATAAAGGTATTGGATCCTTTTATTGGAAAAAATTGAAAAAAAATCCTAGTGCGATCAGGGTGGTCAGTCTGGTCTCGATGTCACCCAAGACATAATGCAACTTCTCTACACGAAATACGGAGAACTAATTTACCTTGAAGACGAGCGCCGCCCATATTCCAAGATCTTTCTGGTGGCCTAAGGCCTTTGGACCATTTCAGAGGGACAACTACCACGAGTCTTTAAGGTGGAGTCAAGAACGTAACTTTGACTATATTACGAGCCATGCTGAATTCGAATAGACAGGATGGTCTAACTCAGGGAATTCTCTTCCTTCTTCACGTATCTATTTACCCTATCATTTTCAGTCCCAAAGGCGTACTACATAATCTCGAAAAGATATATTAAGATATTTCGAATTTTGTTTAGAAACCCAAAGATGTCTATGATCACTTCGGAGTTGATAGCAATGTATGGGTATCCGGATTGGGAGGACACGCTATCACACCTAGATCACATAGTTAACGCGAATGCGACCTATTGGGACAAGGAGATGCTGTCACGTACTGTAATGGTGAGAAGGAATTTAATGTACACGAGGTATATAGAGTCGAGCATCGATCAAAGGTGCCACGAGTCATGGCATCACGCATCAGCCACTTCCGAGCACCTTGTACGACAACTTGTATCTCTGTTTCCCATGGAATATATTAGCACCGAGTCACTCTTTGAATGTGACACGATACAGTAAGGATTGTCATTGGTAAGTAAAATTGTTGAGTCATCCGAGTCATCGCAGTCGCAAAGTATCGACTACGATTGTCACGCAGGAATCGATAGGATATTACACTTTGTATATATACTTGATGGATTCTCGTGAAACGTTTGTCTGTAATAACGAAGAAAAAGATGCAAGAAAAGGCTCGAGACACAAACGTTACGACTCCTCTTTTCTTGGCATTCTTTCCTCAGATACATATCGAGAGCACGTACGTTACACGCCTTGCTCGCTTTCTTCCTGCGTGCGGATAATTGCGCAGAGATTGGACTTCTCCTTGTCGATCGTTCGTATTGATTTCATGTAAAAGGGCACGTACTTGTGGCCAGGGCGACTAACTCGGTCTTACTCTATATTTCACGATAGTATCAAAAAAGAAAAACAATTAATTAAAATGAAGAACAGCTAAAGAGGAATTTTGGAAATTGATCCTTCGTTTCATCATGGGGTTCATGTGGAATTTTTCAGTAAGGTTGCTAAATTGGACAAGCGAAGGTGCGAGTAAGGTCCATTATTGCAAAAGGCAAAAGTGTGGCGCGTGTGAACGTAATATAGCGCCTATGGAAATGGGGAAGCATTGTATGTAAATGCATGGAGAGTCGCGTCGGCAGAAGCAACCACTGTGACCAGCGGTTGGCTGCCTACCTAGCCGTGATGTCGCTGTCAAGAAAGCGGCAAGCTTCACTCGCACGAGGCCCATAAAATCGGATGCATTGTCGAGCAGAACTACGGGGACTGGACTAGAGGCATAGCAACGCTAGGACTGGTGGATAAGAGTTGGCTAGAGTCGACTGGTGTAAAATGGTGGGAGCGAATGAGCGAGTTCAGTAAAATGAGGAATATACGTGGTAGACAGCCTTTTCCTTTGAGAAAACTGCAGCTAATTACGTTTACGTACTCGAGCCGTATCCCAGCTGGACATGTAAGCCAGACAGGCTGGTACCCGAGAGTTGTAAGTAAGTGAGTGAGAGAGAGAGAGAGAGTCAGACAGGAGGAGAGAGTAGTCGCTCACTGAAATGTAACATGTACCGTAAATTATCGAGGCGCGTAATAAAACCACCGAATAAAATTTACCTGACGTTTACGGAGTCGGCTAGATTGGTGTCAGGAGGAATCGAACGAGACATCTCGTTGGCGAGAAAGGTCGGCCTCTACGGAGACCTCCTGCGGACAGCCGCAGGATGGCTGCTCCTCGTAAAAGTCATTTTACTCCCTTCGTAAGAGGGACAGGTGACCAAGCGGTGCGCACGTCATCCACTGAGATGCATTAAAAATAAGAAGACACGGAACGGGAATATACTAAGAGAAAAAGGGGAAAGGTGAAGTTGATGCAGAAGATGAGGATGATGACGAGGAGGAGGAGGAGGAGGAGGAGAACGATCATCTAGGAGAGGAACGAGTTTTCTCACTCTTCTTCGTGTCTCTCTTTCCTTCTTTCTATTGAAAGAGCGATGCTAAGAGAAGCCGATGGCGGAGGAACCCTGGCTCGAAATTACCCGAGGACTCGATTCGAGGTCGATCGTTTGCCAGTTAGATCGAATACCGCGAAGGCATCGGGGTATCTCTTTTCGGGCGTCTCTAAGGAGCCAAAGGCAATAATCTCGATAGCTCGGCAATTACGTTCGTCTCGTGGCCATCTGCTCCTCTTACCTTCCTGCCTTCCTGCCTGGCTGCCTGCTTGGGAGACCCGATGACCGCTTCGCTCCGTTCCACATTGTCTTTTATCCCTTGTCTACTTCTCTGTCTTTATCTTAGTCTCACTTGGTCGCACTGTCTTCCATTATACCTGAGACATGTAGGAACGATGCGGCCCGTAAAGCAAAATATAAAAACAGGAATCAATGTCCGTAACCGCGGTTTGTCACGATAATCACACGATTCCTTCTTTCTTATTCTCTTCTTTTTTATTTCTTTGGTTGTTCACATTGGGTCCGAGCGCAGACACACTGCCGAGTTATGGGATACAGTGACTGTGGTCGCTTCGAGCGTAGCGACGTATAATTACGCCAAAATCGTAGTTACGTATAGGACCAGAAATTGATCACGTACCGTTCCGGACGGTTGGTCTGTCATTATCGGGAATAAAAGTCACCGCTACCAAGAGATTTGTGTGGCGACAATCTGGCAATTCTACAGTTGGGCCAGTTGGGCCAGTTGGTAACCCTCAACATCTCGCATTGGAGACGTCACGTCTTTCGGATTGTTCTCGCTTTTATTCCAAGGATACAACAACAATACTCATTGTTGGCAGCATTCAGTCTCTTCTCTTCATCCATACTGGATGCTACAGAAAGTTCTACTTCTTCTCTCAATATTTCCACGTCTTGTTTCCAATCGGCCAGCAGGGCAATCAGCTACGGTAGACGAAAAACGATGGTAGAGAAGGCAACGGGCGTTAATTTTCTTTTGAGAAATAGGAAGTCGATTAGCATAGGAAGGAGGATATCTATACCCATTGTATAACTCCAAGTAGAAGCTTCAGGAAGACGCATCGCTTTCGGCCGTGTCCGACGGACTCTTCGAGCGTAGCCAAGACGATGTCTCAACCGTCCTCGTATAAATCGGATGTGCATAGAAAGTAATCCAAATACGTTCTGACTCTCATCATCGCTTGGTCTCATGATCTATGGATCAGCGTCTCGAACATTCAATCTGAATTGAGTATCAGAATTAGCCAGCTAATCATCAAGGACCAAGTACATGTTAAAGAAAAATAGGAAATGGAATCGTGGTCTTCCGACCGGTATGAATCTTGGCCGAGCAAGGCGGACTCTGAACATTATAAATTTATCAGTGGGAAACAGGAGACCAAAAGAAACGCGTTGATCGAAAGATGGAGGTAGGAGGCTCACCTCTGACCCCCAGAAGTATTTCGATATACGCTCTCGTGCCGCGGAGATATTTATTGGAGATAATTACAAGAGCGCTCGTAAACTCTTGGACGGCCCGTTTCTTAGCTGATATCTTACACAGGCCGAAGCAAAGGCTTACACGTACCTTATACAAGGTGTACCGACTAGTCAAGTTTCTATATTACGACCAATAGCATTTCAAGACTTATAGTCATTTTTGATCGACTCAATAAAATTCAGTGAGCTACTCTGTCCTATGCTAAATTCTATCTCTCATGCTATAGATAATATTCTATTATCTAAGCCGATCTAGACCTCATATCGATCCCACCTATCATGTCACTGCACTTCGTGATCACCTTGTAGGTAACACGTATAGTCGTCGAAGCCGAGGTGGTTGCGAAGATAGCACCTGGATAGCAAGCCGCCATGCAACCCGCGGAATGAAAATCGATCAGAGAAGCTCGCTCGCGAGGATCGAGATGATGCATCGATATCAAAAGTTGTAGAGTGGTTTCGCGCGAGACTCACCGATCGAATCGATGTTTGTCGGGGAATATGTCCGGGGCAATTTGGCTTTGAATTATTCGCAATTTTCTTTATCTCATTTCAACCTATAGAAACCTTCCACCTTAGTAGCCACTCTCTTACGGATTGGTTAACGTGCCAATATCAAAATCGAATTCTGATCCGTTTCTCTGCTACATATATTTTACTATTTCACACCTCTGTCCGAATCCTACTGTCTCTATTGCTAGAGCCAAGGCGTAATGCTGCGTGACGTATCTAAAGGCTCGTACACACTGTCTACCATTGTCAGCGCTCCCGGTACACCAGTAGCACGCAGTGAATCTCTCAATTTGAACCTTAGAAATTCCTAACTACGAAGGACATGTGAAGAAAAACGCTTACAATTCCATTACCGAGTCGAATAACGTAACGTTTCCGTGGTGCAGTGCTCGTCGACATGAGAGGCGGTAAGAGTCTTTTCTTTTTTCTACTTTTTTTTCTTAACCTCTCCAGCACCGAATGGCATCTTATCTCGGCAGAACAATAATTCGCAATAAATGTTTCCTGCAGTGAAATTATCGCGGCGGTGCATCCGAAGGAACGTGGAATTATGTACACCTTCCTAGGTAATTCCTCTGCCAGGGGAAATTCGTTTCCGCTCCTGAAATTCTCGCGTTGCGTTAAGGTTTCTTAAACACTTGTATCCTCGTATAGTAGATCGCCGTCACATTTTTCCTGCTCTCTCGTGGCTCAAAACGACGAATGCACAACACGCTTACGCGACATCTTTTCAATGGAGATTTCACGGTTCCTCAAGACATTTAAGTAATTATAAGAAACACGCCTGGAACCTTCGTTTAACGAGGTTGGACTTTCATATTTCGAATCCCTGTGACACGCGATGCATTTTATAAGGGTTCCGCTGTAATTTTGATGTCACAAGTAAATTCGGGACACCGATAGAGGATCTACGTCGTACGAGGTGCTGATTATAACGCGTGCGGAAACAATACGGGAACTGGGGCATAAATTAAAAAAAAACCTTAAGTGGATTCCGTTACGGTAATTAAGTGCTATGAGAAACACCAGAGTATATTGGGGAGCGCGGCACGAATCACATCCTCATTTTAACACGGATAAATGTAATCCTTGCGACAACCAATTATTCAATCGTCCAATCATTCACGGTACGCTGGCACTTTTTTTTTTTTGAAATCAACATCCGACGTGCTACGAGAAGGATTCAAGCCAGAGAGAATCGCCATACTTGTGATATTCCGATGGTCAAACTTCCTTCAATATCCTGACCGGATGCAATAATAATTTTAATGGAGCTTGCTTTTTTTTCTTCGGATCTGTTCATCCGTTTTTCCGTTTCTGTCTTCAAAGGAGTTGGCTGCACGATGGAACTTATTAAGAACTTTCTTAACGAGCTAATTACACAAGGTTCGGGAGGGCAGCAGCCGAAACGTGTGTAACTGCTCGTACGCAATACTATACATATCCGTTACGAATTCATAATGCGTGATTGCCGATGCGGAATGACCGCTATATCAATTCTCTATTTACTCTGAGAATAAAGTCTTTGTGCTGATAGATTTGTCTTAATAAATTTATAATGACGCGTCGTACCTCATTGGCAGTATTAGATGGTAGTTATATGCCTGGCCGAAATAGATCCAGGGCCAAGGATGCTGACCCCGACCGTCTCTCGACACTTTCGTAAGAATGACTAAACTAAGACTAGTTTTGCGACGTGAGAAACAATAATGGTTCTATGTGTATTCTCGGTAGAGGAAGCAATTTTCATGCAGCTTGTAAAGGGGTATAAAAGCCTTGCTTGGTGTACGCCCCTTTGGCCGCACCCCACGAGGATTAATGCTTCGATATGTTTCTCGAAGGGTGGCTTTTTTCTATACACGCAGCAATGCGAAGGGGCTGTTTCAGAGGACTGAGAATAAAGAGTACGAATCTTGTTCCCCGTTATAAAATATCAATGACTTGATTCGAGAAACGTCGCAATTTCAATCCTAGTACCAAATTCGTGCATCAAGAAGGAAAATTATGACTGTAGTGTATTTTGTAATTTTGTCGATTTTTCTTTAGAATCGACAGCAGTTGACCAAACGGCTTCGATTTTCAATATATTCGAACCTTTTGCACATCTAAATTTCGCAATAATTACGTGGCTCAGCTGCCGTCTCCCCTCGGGCGATCCGATACGTTACTATAGGATAGGATATTTGGGGCTCGTATTGTGCCAGTCTGGATAGATGGGTGACTCATTATTTTGGCCCTTCATCCTCATACACGTCTACGGTCATACGGTCTCATGCTCCTACTCCACATGCGTACACGCCACTCTTTCTACTCGTCACTCATTCTCCGTCAATCCCGCAGCTTCCTACATGAGTATCCTGGCCTCATACTGCCCCTTCCTTCCTATCCGAACTCGCTCCCCGGTCGAGTAATTGCAAAATAATCCGAAGCCCCATGCCGGGATTAGTACCTACCCACTGGTCAGAAGATATTGAAACGCCAAAAGATGGAAAGATTTTCAAGCAGCGAATATAATAATTATTTTCCTCATTCGTGATTATCATTTGTAATGTTGTAATGTAGCAATAACGTCAACGGATAGATTTTCGGACAGGAGATTCTGTTACTTAACGTTTATTGTCGAAAGGACGTATAGAACGTCAAGGGGTGTGGATCAAAGGGTGGAAAATAGGAAAAAGGAAAGAAAGAAAGGAAAAGGTACTTATGGAGTGGTGGGTTGGCGTAACTATGTGGCTTACCAAAAAGCCCATAGCAGTAAACAGAAAAGGGGCTGAGGAGGCCAAGAGGGCTTTAGCAAATGAAATTTTCTGGAGAAATAGGCGAATTTGGATACCTAATTCGGGCCAAGTGTCTCGCGCATCAAAACCAAATGGGATTACGGCGCTTCCCAGTAACCGCACTTCAAAAGGCGCTTTATTCACCCTCCCTCGAATTGACAATTGACAGAATTGATACAGTGGCTGCTGTAGTCGTTGCTGTGGCTCTAACGGCATCGGCGCCGCTTCGCTGTGAGCGCCGCCTGTATGTGAAATATCGCCTGGGGCCAACCGACGTGATCAATTCCATTCCGCACCCCTTGATTCAAGGCTTTGGCCATGGAGAGAGTGGGACGTTGCAAAGGAGAAGAGAGTGGAACACGATTGCAAAACGATTCGTTAAGCCCTTTCTCGCTAAAGAA
>JARPRG010000560.1:69307-93214 GCA_031001745.1 Hartigia nigra | reverse complement strand
CGACGCACCGACGCACCGACGCACTTTATCACTCGGCGGATTGCTAAGATGACAAACCAGCGATTGCCCAACTTATTATTGGTTATTGATCGCTTATTTATTCAAATGAATGCAGATTACCGTAGCAGGTTTTCAATGCTCGGCCAGTTAGCGCGCGCAATGAATAAATTGCTACCGGGCGTGCGCCGGTACTTATCCGCGCTCTTAGTCTCTTCCCTACTCTCGACCTCTGGCTTCTCAATAAAACCAAATCAATTATCGAATTCGAATTGGCTTGTCGAAATTTTCATTACACTCGTTAGATCTACTCCAAGTGTCTACATTAGGATAGGAACAAAGTCATAAGAATTGTCTAGCTTGGACCTCATACTCGAAGAAGGAAGTAACGAAGAGACAGAGGGGAGAATCTAGGTAATATCGAATGAAAAGAAGTTTGATAGGTCGTTTCAAAAGTTCGAGTGCCGCGGTGCTCTCTGAGAAAGCACCGAAGAACGTCCCACGCGTCTGAATTAAAGGCTGCGAGGCTGGTTAGTCTTGATTTATCCCCGAGCATCGGTCTTCCTTCTTTTGTTTCGTCCGACTGCCCATCCCCTTTTGTAATAATCCTACGGGAAGAGGCTGAGGAGAAGAAGAACTCAAGCTCCCATCTCGCTTGGTAATAAATGCGCTGTTTTCAACCGTATACCGTTCTCTCCTAGTCGCGTTTGATGAGCCAACATTAGTTTATGAAACGTGATGGAAGGTTGCGCCTTCGCTAACAAACATTGTTGTGACTTCCACGAGGTGAACCCGAGAATCCGTCATCGGGCTCAGCTTCCACAATCACCGGTGTATTGTCGGCCGAAGAAATTACCTTGACTTCGAGGAAGACGTATGCACTTAGTGGAATCGTCTACCTTTGGTGTTTGTTAGGGGCTACGTGTATTCTGATTGTCGCTTGTGCTTTGACTCGGTCACATATTCTTTCTGCTATGGAAGGATTATTCTTTTTCTCTTGAAATTCATATCAAGTCAATGTCAGAGAGCTCTTGTCAATTTCATCACTAATTTATATGCTCGTTTACATTTTCTTTTGTTACTCGGAACGGAGATGCTGCGAACCCTATGACAACATGTCTTTACTAATAATCCAAGAAGCGACTAATTAGCTGGCCATAAAACGATAAAGCGACGGCGTACGAGGTTGACGCGACGCCGACTCGAGTGACATGTCATTAGTTTTGTCTCGTTGGATAACCTCGCTGATAAACTGCACGCGATATTTTCAAACGTGAGTGCAGTCGAGAGACACTGGCATTGACGAACAACAGTATGAAGAAATGTCAACTGCGATTGCGAAATTACGGAAAGTTACGGAAAATTACGGAAAATTACGGAAAATTTTGTATTTCGTATATTCGTAATTGAAACAGCAGCTTCTGCAGTGGCATCGAATATGTATGTATAAGGTAATTTGATGGAGAAAAATCTTAGCAGGGACGCCCAATCTGATTTAATTATCAAGGCGTCGTGGCGCAAGGAGAAGAAACAAGGTGGTAATGGAAGGACGAGTAAAAGAATGTATTGAGCAAAGAGAGATAGAAGGATGCTGACTGGACCGCTTATTGAAATCTCATCGATCGGCTCGTATCATCAGCTGGACACCGAAGGCGCCACAATTGTTTCACCAAGAGATGAGTAAAAGAAAGAGAGAAATAGAGAGGAGAGAGAAAAGCAGGGAATATGAGAGCGGTCACTCATCAATATGGAGTAGCCCTGTGTCCAATCCCGTGGCAGCCCTCAGGCAGCCCTTTTGAAGGTTACGAGGCGGTCTTCGGACTGTCATTCTTTGATTGGCTTTTAGAGCAGCCAGCTCCCTTCGGCCCTTTCTTTTCTTCTCTTCTCTTCTCTTCCTCCGTCTCGTCCTCAGTTCCTTTCTCTTTTTGTTTTAATCTACCCGCGTCTTAGGTAGACGAGGGACAACCATTATTTTTTTCCTTTCCTTTTGCGCATCGGCTCGTTTGCCCAAAGTACCCACTACTGACTACTTTGAATGGCTACCAAGAAATCCTTGATTACTCTGCCCTGCCAAGACTGGACAGTTTACTGTCTTTGGACAAGGATTATTCTCGTCAAAAAAAAAAAACAGAAATACCAACTTTAAGCATACTCAAGAGGATCGACAGTTTATCAAGAACCCCATGACTTGATTCATTGAGTTTTTAATGCTTTTTAGTTCTCTTTACCGTAGTGTCCTGAATTGGTCACCATTCTTATGGGATAGCAGGATACACCTTATTGACATGCTGGGTTTTTTACGAGGGTTGCTGCCATTAGTTCAGGTGAAAACAAGCGTTTCTTTTCTTTGACTTGAGAATTTCTTGTAATCGTGTAGTCGGCGCGTGCTGCAGAGACGATAGGGATCTGCCGAAAGAGCAGATTCTTCTTCGCGGCACGAGTCAGCCCTCCGTTTCTGGCCACGAGCCATTACCTAAACTGTCCCATACCAGAACTACCTGTTCACCCTGATAATTTTGCCGTAGTCCAGTCTAACCGTGATCGGATTCTACTGTAAGCTGATTTTTAACAATAAAAATCTGAGGTCTTGCTGACGATTTCAGGGAACTAGAATCAAGAAAAGATTTTCCTTAAGGGAAAATGAAAAATCCATGAAGATGATTCGTTTTCATCGGTTGAAGAATGTGCGCACGTCGACGAGACAACTAATGACGCCACGAGAATGATCCAACCCCATGCGGCTCTTGCGTCGGCTTGAACAAAAAGAATCAAGGTTGACTCGAGACCAAACGGTCTGTGCTCGTCGCCCCCTGGTGACATTTCCCATTCTTCTCGGCACGCCATTACCAGGTCAAAGCGGCCGCCCCCGCGGGACGTCGTACTTTGCCGCTGTGGTGCTCAAACATGATTTTAGGAGCACGTCAGGGTTTGCTGCTTCACCGTCATCAGGAACATCTCCTAAACTATTTCATTGGACGCCACGATGATTTTGCCAATCGCCAATTTCAGCCCTTATCAGCCGCACATCAGTTTCGGTATTAAAGTATCGGGGCAAGACGTTAATACATTTCCTTGCTATAACAACATTCGCAACACACAGCCCGAGGCACAAAAGAAGAGTGAGAAGCGCAAGAAAATGCCGACGAAGAAGAGCGGTGGTAATGCATGCGATTATGCGGATCAATGAGCTATGTATAGCGCTATTTATGGCTCTATCAAGCTCTGCAGGTTCGTACAACACTAGCATCTTGCCAGGATACCGTAGTAGGGTTAATCTTGATGAGAATAATCTGTTTCTTGAAATTACATTTAGAATTCTTCTTCTCGGTTTCTAAACACTAAGGATACTCCTGGCTAATCTCCAGGCTTACACGGAAGTAAGTTATTTATGAGAATATAATGTCGCTAATGTTAATCAACCATAAAGAACAAAGGGAAAGAAGGGCGAATGGCTAGCTAAAGGACGAATTTTTCAAATGGACATTTTACTTCAATCGTTCCCTAATACCTTTATTATACAAACGAGGCTAATATCTTAATATTAGCAGACATAGCGTGGCGCGTGGGAGGGTCTAATGGTCAACTCAATTAAGACACCATTAGACTGGCAACATTTACATGTTAACGATAATAGCCGCTATGATACATTCCCCGGGAACGGCGTTCCGCGCGTACGCAAACGCGATCCGGAAGTTCGCCACGGATCCTGACTTTCCTATCAGACTCCTGGATCGTGAACCACCTGCCTAGTTACACCGTAAAGCGAATATTTTTTTTTTAACTGAACCAAACAAAAGATTCCCATCCTTTTTTCGTCCTTCTCTAATAATCCTATGAGTAGATTTGTGACATGATGCCTATTTCTATCTATACCATACACATAACCCAGGTCAGCTTTGATTAGCACATAAAGGTAAACGCAAAACCTTAACGCATTATTAGCCATTACCAAGAGTAGTTCGACTCAAGAAGTTCAGAGAAGTCTCTCCTGCTAATCAAACGACTCTACTGATTATCATGTGCTAATTGTGTCGAAGGGGTACAGTAACGATTCCAGACAAGAGCAGAGTTGTATCTTGGATTTTTGAAGGGACCGAATGTCTCGTAGATTAGATAGGCAGGTAGTTAAGTTAGTGAGCACCTAGTCCCCGTGAGAGGTTATGCAAAATGCAACCGAGTCCCTGAAACTTTTGAATAATGCATGCGGGTTTGCGGCACAAACGAAATACGCACGCGGACGTTTTGGCAGTCTGCAGGTGGAACCGCACGGTTATTAGGATGATTTATATATGGTGGACTGTCGACTGCTACGTACTTCAGTCCTTCGTTTGTTTGGTCGTTTGGTCGTTTGGTCGTTTGGTCGAGCAGAGCAAGTAGGTACAGTCACCTAACCAACCAGACCGACATAGTCAAGCATAACGAAGTATAGTAAAAAGGGGTTGGACTGCCGCTATCATTAGCCAAGACTGTAAAGCAGACTCCAAATAAGAGTATATGGTAATACCAATGACGGGTACGCACGCCTATTGCAGTAATATTCGATAATTGCTACTTCTGCCGTTATACATCACCGTTTAATATCGAGCAACATGTAAAGTAGTAAAACGCATGCGGAATTGGTATTACCTCGTACTCTGCGTCACTTCTCGGTCACTCGAGATTCTATTGAACCTTGAAGCGAGGGACGTTACGTTACGTTTCTCTGGGATGGAAGGGGGATATTTAAGGAGATAAGGAGATCATAGAGCAGGAACGTCAACCTGTATTTATTTGACTTATTCGAGGCGACCAGCCGTTTACACGAGAACCAGGTGCCCAAAGCATAACTCGACTCTTCCATTCGCACATTCCGTAAACACACTTTATAAAAGGCCTGTGCTCGCCTCGCGATCAAGAGACACTAACGAATACTATTGTTTGACAAAACGACGCCTAGCGTCTTATGTTTATCCGTCCCGTTGGATTTTATGTGAATTATTAATGCGAGTCTCGTGCCCTGAGCGACGTTTATTTTTCCACGGATTTGCGCAAGAATTTTATAATTCCCGCCCGTAGCGCCGTGCCATGTTTATTCTTCATTTTTTATTGTAATACGTCGACGTCGATTATATCGACGTGGCAGCTTCGCCAGATGGGACATGTTTCCGAGTATGACGTTGCCGTGTGTATTCATACAAAAATATACATTCTTTCGTTCAAAGTCTTTATTAATGATATCCGTGTGCCCTGATCAGCATTGATGTTTAAAATTTCTATAGAAAAAATTGCCCGACTTTTTTTGCTGCAATTTGCTGATAAATATACTGTCGATGGTATCGAATCTCCAGAGGTTTAAGCTGTAACGAGCGATCTGAAATTTCATCGAAGCTAAAGGCACTCGCGAACTTTTAAGAACGCTAAGTTGCAAGCGAAAGCTTTCTGCAAGTTTACGTTAACGCGATTCGTCAGCTTCGAAGGTTGCATAACTGCATAGCAACTTTACAGGAAGAAAATCAATTATGAATCTCCGTTTTTGTGCCCCTATCGGACGAGACTCTTCGATTATCCGCGAGAAGCCTGACGGACTCACGCGAACCGCCATTATTCCTGCCTTGTTCTTTTGGATCATAAAAGATTACTCGGATGCACTCATTCTTCTCATCGATAAATAAATCTTTCCTGAAACGAAGTTAACCCAAAAGAAAGAAACGTATAAAAAGGAATCACAAGAAACAGAGGAATAATAACGTTTCTAAGGATAATTCCTCTTATCAGTAAAGAACACGTGAGACATAGAGTCGGTTCATATTTCCTTCGAGGAGTCTGACATACTCGTACTCCGCGGATTGAAATGCGGTCTTGATTTATTCCTGGGAGACAAACAACCCTCTGTCTTTGGGCAGCCATCCGCACGTCTGTCGTCTTCCTTTCGAGTGTCTCTTGTTTTTGTCATTGGCAAGACGTGTGAAAAAGAGGCCTCATGGTCCGGCAGAGGCTCTCCCTCTTTTCTAGTAACACGAGATTCTCGTTCTGTTGTGATAGGGCCCTTTACTGTTTGCTCGGTGTAAGTTACTCGGCAAGTGGACACCCCTGAAGCCCAACAAGCGGTGCGTAACTAACCTCACGCACGCTTCACGCATTGACGTGACCGCACACTGCTTCCATTCATAACTCGTGCCACGTACCAACTACTGACTACCAAGGTTCCTACTACCAGCCATGCTCTATCTAACACGGATAAGATAAACGCAAGGATTCTCAAACTCAGAGAGAAAGAATTACTCGAAAACAAGGAAATTCGAATCCATTCGCTAGGCTCTCCGCTAGAATATTATTTTATCTGGATCATTGGAAAGATTTTTTATTTTGTTTCGTGGAAACTGTGATCCTGGATTTTCTAGAGGAATGATCCTCCGTAGAGAAACAAAATACTCTTCGCTATCTCAAGGATTCCGACAGGGTATCTGTCTGGAATCTGTCACACGAGTTTACGCGGATGACAGTGACAGCTTTTTGAGACTCACCAATGGTTTGTTTATCCCATAAAATGTAGGCGTCCGGTGGTCCAGATATTTTCACTGTTATCGAATACTAGAGGGATGCTGATAGCATGCCTTACGTTTTATGACTAAGTGACAAAGCGATAATTAAACCGTCTTCGTCGTTGAATGCCGTTTATCTCTGTCCCTCTTTTTATATGTCATTACTATTTAGTTTTGTATTGTTTTTCCTTGAAACACTAAACAACGAAGGATCCGACTGGTCACATTACGGATTAGATTATCACTCTTATCACAGAGTGCAGTATAATGTGTTTTTCATGTTCGTAAGGAGACATCTTTAAAAGTGTCGAAGAGGCAATAATAATTAATGTCGAATGATATAGAGTTCAGCGGGTGACACAGACTGATCGATGTCATAGGCCGCTTGTCTTGGCGATAACCTTTGTCGCGGCACCGTGCCGACTATCGTTTCTCCGAACGTCGACATAGCCACCATTTTTCTAGCTGGATTCTGCGACGGAAATGAATTGAAGAATTTGACTTGAATGAATTTTTTTGTTAAAAACATCAGCGCATACGAGATACAAGACTACGGATTCCCCAGTACATCCTGTTTGGCAATTCTATTAACAAAGGCCAAGCAGTGTCACGTCGGCAGGTTCATCCCCCGAGACTCTCAACCCTTTGCTTCCCTGCATAATGCACGACCCCATGGAGACCCGAAGTGAAATTAGAGATCCTCCCGGCAGCGAATCCCGCGGAAGGAGATGATTTAGGAGGGAATTATCAGGACGAATCCAATAACGAGAACCGCGAAATTTGTCCCGTAGCTAATTAAGATTAAGACCCTGGTAACCCAGGACAAACTTTCAGGGTCTGCTGTACGTCGCATAAATAATAATACAAATTTCACATGTAATATACAGCCTGAGATATCTGGTTGTCATTATTCTTTAATGTTCTGCGAGAAGGTCCAATAGTTTTCCGTGTGTTCGATAAATCCCACGATGCTCTACCAGAGCGAAGTTGTTATGACAGTCAGCAGTAGGCCATCCATCACTGAGATTTGGTCCCGACGGACCAACCGCGGACAAACTTATCCAATATTTAAGGTTTTGTCCCTCGCGGGCTAGCTGATATATCACTGGCATTAATATATATTTGCGGGGGAGATAAGTCCGATCGGACTGCCTAGTGATACTGGTGGTCCATTCACCAGCGGTAGATTCCATATAAATGAGAATAGGAAATCAAAGCGAATGAGAATATTTTTGATGAAAGTCAATAATAAAACTTTGTTACCTTTTATTTAATTTTTTTTTCATATAGCGTAATTTCCTCCTGAGCCAAAATAACGTTATGTATTTACGAGTATAAATAAAGTGACAGTACGTGTATCGATAAGATGGCAGCACGTTGTCCAGGATACTGAACACTTTATGGAGCATCAAAAAGATTTAGCGCTGAGTTTAAACTTGCCTTGATGTAATTAAACCATCGGACTGTGACTCTGGAAATCGTTTCAAACTTTTCCCGATGTTTTGACTCAGTCTCAGTACGTGATTCAAGAAGAAAAAGTCACTTTGGCTCGAGGGAATCGATGTCTCCGCGTGAGACAACCCGCCATTATCCATGCAAATATTCGGGTTAAACGACCGTTTAAGAATAACGTTATCCCCATCTATGGTGAATGCCATGGCAACCATGTAATTATGGAACTGTGTTCCTGCGATATTTTTATATTCCACGATGCCGTATCTCGACGAGAAGATCTCCAGGGTCTATCATCAGGAACAATGATATCTTGTTGAGAATTTTGAAAAATCCGTACAATTCTTTTTCATCTTGGTACAGTACTTTGAATTTACTTGATCACGCTTCAGTCACCTGGAACTTTTACTTGAACCAAGAAAGAAACTCAACAATGAGAAGTTGGAGTCCTCCGGAGTATAGTCATCCATCTTTGTATTCGTCTTAGGGGCGGCCGTTACGGTTCTCCCTATTTTCTTTTTTTTTTCTTTTTCATCACTCGCATTCTTTCCTTCATTAGATTTCCTTCATAGTCTTAGTCCACTTGTACGTATAAGAGTCTTGAAAGTCGAGTTTACCGGAGTTAATATAATTATATGATACGGTAATAACACCCAATTTAAATAATACGCCGCGTCGTGATGATTCCTTATTCGGCCCTAAGTACCCAGGACTACGGGTTAGAACGATGATATCTCTGGGCACAGTAATTACCACTACAGTAATAATTCCTCCAATTAGATTAGTTCAAGATGTTAAAATGCAAATATCTTCGTCAAGCTGCTTCCGTGTCGCATGCACGTCGTTTGTTTTCTTTCCCGTTAGACTTTATGCAAAATTACGAAAAATCTCTTTTGATTCAAACAACGTTCACCCGACAGATAAGAAGAAGAATTGTGTGTAAACGACAATAGCTGTATCAAAAGGCATATATTATTTCTCGAGTGTAACCCTTAAACAAATCTTACATGCATAACCAAGCGGCACCCCTCGTTAAGGGCAAAGTGTGCGTCGTGAAAGCGCCATGGATATAATCGTAACGCGGCGCATACAAACGGGCGCTAATAGCACGAATAGCTTTTGTTGTTTTTAATTAACCCTTTCTTTTAAGACGGCCGGGGGGAACGGTAAAACGTTGCTAAAGGGGAGGTCGGGCGAGCGTCTCGGTAAGTCCGTGAGTTCCCAATACAGCCTGGCCTAACCTAAACTCCGACAGAAAATACCTCTCACCCTTAACCTTTTCGCGCAACCCTTCCCTCCCGCGGGAGATGTAAATATACAGAGAATTGCACCTTGGAGACAGGGCAGCCAACCAGCAAGAGCATTCAGACTTTTACTTTACGAGCGACTATGAAACAGTTGCCAATTACCGGCTTTTCTAATTACCGCGCGACCATCCGACTAAAATTTCTTATATCCTTTCGTAAGATTTTCAAATCTTGAATTTTCTTGAGCTGCTTGATCACGTAACCTCGAGCCTAGAGACAATAACGTGGCTGGATGACATGACGCTGGCATTGCCAGCTGACTATGAACAGAGGAGAAGAACCGATGAGGAAAGGGTTACACGTCGGCACTTTGTCGTGGTCACGTCGCTGTCAATCACCGGTGATAGGAGGCGACACATTAATCTCTGGTGGGACCTCCTGACCGCATCGTCTACTCTCCCTGCGGTTTAACAGACCTTACGACCTCGATGCCTACGTAGGCACTGTCGTCCGCATAGTCATGCATAAGAGGACTGTTTACGCTAGTGACTATTCCAAAGGCCTTATTGGCCATGCCAGATAAGATGACGTGCATCACTGATACTTATGATTTTTTGGACTATAGATTTTTGTAGGTTACAGAAAAGTTATCTTATCATTGCCAAGGACTGTTTATAGATAATGCCTAATTGATTATGTTCATTAGGTGTCACTAAGATGGTTACAGTGGTGCCCACCAGAGTCGTGTTTGTCGAGCGATAAACGTAATATTTAATAATCGTTAGTAATTATTGATTATTACGGTCGGCAGACTCGATGCACTGTCCGCCATTAATTACTTGAAAGACCGGGACGAAACGGCCATTACCGTGTCCCTCTTTAATCGCCTTACACTCATGCGCCACTATCACGCTTTCTCTGCAATATGATGCACATATTTGTATATGTCAAACAGGCCTATCAAAAACGGTCTCTTTTGTACAAAAAAATTCGTTGACTGAATTATCCAAAATTCTGCCACACTCAGAGACAGATAGTACGCTTATCAGTCTCTGCAAGTCATTCGAAACGGTCGGGTATAATTCCGTGTATAAATTAACGTTAAAATAATTTCCCGTTATCTCGTATCATAAAGAGTAAATAAGGTAACATTCATTCAGCCAGCTAATAGATTCCCTCAGGACACTATCTTGGAATAAATGCCTTCCCCAAGCGACACCGTTCATCATAACCGAAAGTCGACAGAGGGGTGGTTGCGACTTCAATGGCGTAAAAGGACTAAACCCTAGCCCAACCTCGGTGTATGATGGAGGACAGAGAAAGAGAGAGAGAGAGAGAGAGAGAGAGAGAGAGAGAGAGAGAGAGAGAAAAAGATGAAAAATCCATGAGGGAAGATAAACAGAGTATCGTAGTAGATAAGAAATCCCGTGATTCCTTAGAACCAAGGTGGCAATCAGAAATCTCTCTACCCCAAGAACGCTGAAGGAGTCCTGTGGGAGTGTGTCCATGTCCTGAAGGGTGAGCTAGTGCCAGGCCAAGAGACAAATAGCATTCTTGTCGAAGGAAAAGAGGCAGCACTAGCCCATTCGGGAAGTCAGGAATCTAACCAGGATAGGAGGAACAAGGAATGTGAGCGGAGCAAGGAAGGAGGAAACAGGAGGAAGATGAAGAACCCGAGAGTGGCGTACATTAATCTGTATCAGCCGTGAAGCATCAATATTTAATCGTAATCCGGAAAATTACGACGCTCACAAATCTACCCAATACCCAACTCAAAGCATAGTCAGCGTAGATTACGTAGGACATTTTGATATAATTAGAAGATTCTGCATCAGACAGGAAGACACAAGATGTCAATTGTCAGTCGCAGAGCACAGTGACTTCGTTATAGTGAGATTTCTCAGTTGGTAAAATGGCTATAGTGCCAGAAAGTCTTGTATAAGTTAAACATTCCGCGGGGTCGCGAGGCGTCGTAAAGCGTCGCGGCGCCTCACTGTTTATACCGCGACGTCGTGGCCCACCAACGCTGTCTTACTTCTCTACCGTCTTATACTGACTGCCGTTCAGACTCAACGTTCGTCTCTACATAAGCCTCTCGTTTCGAACGGCATCGACGCGATTCTCACTCGTGTATTCCATATCTATTTTTATACAGGAGTCACACATAGCCAGGAGCGATGTGTTACCGACGTGACGCATACAGACCCATACAGACCCATCCTTCCAAGTTCGACGAGGTCAGAAGCCAAGAGACACTCTGAACTTCTGCTTAGTGAATTATGAGGAATGAGAATTGGAATCTCCGAGGATAGTAGTAGGCACATACTAACCTATCTACCTACTGGATAGACGTATATTTAACGTTACGTTCAAGATTGCCAGTATGGATTTATGACGGGCAGGCACAGTCGGCTGATACAGTGCTGTACAGTGGGACATACAGGGCTTTTCCATTTATAGAGGACATACTTAAAAAAATAAGTCTTAATAAGGCGAGCCAAGATAAATTGATACATTAGCATCAGAGAAATGATTCATAGAGTGGCAGCCCGCGGGCGAACGGATCTAGGGGAAAAGAGGAGCCATGATATATTGCCATTAGCATTGGTTTCATATTAGAACAAATAGGCTCGTGTTTTAGCCTTTAAAAGGCAAACCCACCAGTCCTTTTTAATGGGACGTAATACGCAGCCCCTAAACCGAAGGAGACATCCCTTGGAGTTGCCAGTAGACACCGCTTGCCATTGGCTGTGTTCTCCTGCGACTAAGGACCCTACTGGCTAACGTTAGGGTGGCAGCAATGTGTACAGGGTGCAAACCACCCTTCTTCTATCGATAATTTACAACTTAGAACGCGTTTATTAACGGCGGACCGAGTGTGTCACTTTTGACTGGGCTCTTTTATGATTTATACACACCGGTCTGGAGTCGCTCCAGGCCTAAAGGATCGTCGACGTCTTCTTCGCGAGCGTAGCAGCTGCCACCGCCACGCAGATGGAGCTGCAGATGTTGTTTTTGAATGTACATCATCCTCGAGGATCTTGAACCACGATTTCGTCATCGCTCGACTGTTTTTGAGAAACGCTGCCGAAAAATTATGAAAATCCAAGAATTCCGATTAAACGAATCTACGAAGGAATTCTAAGCAAGGGCAGTGACCTCGGAGAAAGATCATCGGTCATAGGGAGCAAGACTTATAAGAAGAGAAATATAGGAAGAATTGAATCGAGAAGTCTTTCGATTTTCTATGGGCGCGCGTCACCGCGTCACCGCGTCTCCAAGTCCCAACGATATAAAGTATCAAGGGATGAACATACTTCGGCAAGCTGACACGACGACAAATGAAAAATGCCGAGACGGCCGATCAATGTAAATATATTCATGATGTGGGGTGGATGGGTGACTAGGGGTCAGATATATACGGTCTTTATAGGATGGGTTTATTCTGGTGAGGACCCGATGGCACTTGGGCTTCACATAATTCACTCTTTGGCAGCTCATTACAATTTAAAAAGGTCTTTGTCAGTATATTACTCATGATTCCTACATGTATCATTTCTCTCGTACCCAACATTTGCTCCATCCGACTCTGACGTGTCTCCCTCGAATTAATTTGAACTCTCAATTCAGGCAAGATTTCGTTTCCTCAAATCAGCCCGGCTCGGCGAATGTGTAAAGCGTGACGAATATCGGTTTCGGTAGGGACTCGAGAAACCGATACAATTAGGACGTCGAGAAAATAAATACGCGGCATCGGCTCGTGAAAGCAGGGCTGCCATGTTTAAACGGGTGAAGAACGTCGAGGCCCGATAAAAAAGTAGTAAAGTGGCATGTAGCCTGAACCCTCCACGGCATCCTGACTAAGGAAGTCTGAGACGAGCACTACGTATAGATATAGATGCACGTACACGCGAGATCAGAAATGGCTACGTGTGTGTCCAAACTGTAGCATAAGAAGTCGAGGCAAGTTCCTATAGTGGATTTCTAATTTTAGTAGCCGGGCACAATCGTTTGATTGACCGCGACGAAAGAGAAATGACTCTGTTGTCCATTTTTAAAAAGACCTCCGCTAGTTACTTCGTCCTCCTCGATGATTCTGGCCAATTATCATTATTAGGCTCCCACGTGATTCCATTGTCAATGGTTTAGAAGAGGACAAGGATCTATCTCTCTCTCTCTCTGTCTCGCTCTCTTTCTGATCGTGGATGAATTTCGACAGGGATATTTTCAAAGAACCACATACGCGATATCTCAACGAAGACTAAGGTACGATACTGAAATGGAAAATGTCCGAGAAAATGCAAGCGCTTTTTCGCTGCTGTGCTCTCCTGAAAATCCCTAGGGACATGCTGGAAAAATTGATATGTATTCCATGCCGCGCCACGTCCAATCTATCGTGGGTCAAGCAGGCGGAATTTTAAGCGCGATACACGCTATGTATACATGTGTTAGGTATGGGCTGCGTATGTGTGCGAGAAAGTGGCAGCTTCCTGTTAGCCAGAAATATATACGCACGCGTATCGATGTATCTACGATAGAGGGGGGAGGGAGTTGCCTCCCGAGGAACTGGCCGATCTCCTTCTATACATTCTAAAACTTACGAGCGCATAAAGTCCACAGTCTTATACGCGGAAACCGCTTCGGAGAAGGTACTAAGGGATGGCACTGGTCATCGGCGGAAAATTGAATCTTGTCCCTGAGGATTCGCCGGATGAGCTATGCTGACATTTGGAAAAATTTCAGGAATACACGAGAGATGCGGATGGCACCGTTAATATCGTATAAGTTACGTAGGAATGCTTCAGGGATGATCTTTAGTATAACCGTTAGAGAGTAATTTTTATGTTTTAAGGATAAGTAAAAACTTACCGTGCGGCACCCAACCGTGATGACATTTTCCACAGTATCGTAGGTGACGTTTCCCAGGTGTGAAGGACTCGCAGGAACATCCATTGACGGTGCACCTTATTGACTGCAAATAGAAAAATCCCAAGGGTTGGTACGGGATCCGAGGGACTGTAAGGAATTGAGTACATTAGGGTGTTCCTAAATATAGATATAGGTATGAAAGGGATGAAATCGTTCGGTCTGTGTACGTCGGGTCTGCGGGTGGCAGGGTTTAAAAGAGAAGATCGCCTAGGGGCAAAGGTGAGCCCGGTGGAACCTTCTAGAAGGTAGAGGGTGGGACTGGTATTTTGAGTGACCGTTTGGCATAACGCCACCCGAGAGGCTCCGTAAGAGATGGGGTTGTCGGATTTTAAGGAACCGTGAATATTTCCGCCCTTCGACTCAAAATTAACCCCCTGGGAACCACTATCCAATCCTGACCGCTAGAGGGAAGGAGTTCAACCCCTACCTCACATATCTGCCTTACTTTATGCATGAATGCAACACACAACTTTATCATACGCGTGCTGCTGCTACCTTTACGTGCTACTCTCTATCTCCTCGACTAGTGCGAATTTGCCAAAAGTCAGAGGGATGCTTTTCGCAAAGTTCTCTCGACTTCAGCGAAGAAAGTTCCGACAGGAAGATGATACCGTACTACGAAGTCAATGGGCTGACTGGAGGCTTAGATGGTTTCTGGCGCAGGGTTAAAATTATTTCTTAAGTGTCGAAGCCTTGGTAGTGAAGAAGTAGGGAACAAGCGCGGAAGAAACAAAGTATAGAGGAAAGCTCCTATAACTATATAAGGGGGATCGTTGTATGGCGCAACGCAGCCAGCGCCGTTCCGTGACGGCGTATGGCGTTAATATAAAGACAAATGAAGCAAGGCGTAAGCGCGACCCTGGGCCATGTGTCTTTATATAGACAGTATCTCGTGGCACCGTGTAAAAGCTTCGCAGGATATATTTTGACAGTGAGAAAACTCTCACCCTCTATAAAGCTAAAGTATCTTGGACGACAATACTTTATAAGTCTTTGAGGCTTTTATTAGGCACGCGTTAGGTTATTTATTCCTTATGGGGACAGATTCCAAAATGATATTAACTTATCTCTTCTAAGAATCTTCATGATCTTCTTAAAACTCTGGACCACGTTGCCTCGGATATCTCTACATAGATACCCATATACAGTATATATAACTCTCTCTCTCTCTGCTCCCATTCTCTTACACCTCCTTCTTTATTTCGGCGCTTGTCTCCTTCTTTTATATCCCCTTAATTTTCATATACTGTCTTTTACGTCGTGCCGCCCGGCAAGCAATAACATTTTTACGAGCCACGAAACATTTATTGCTGGTTATGTCCTCCTCGCCGCTTTATTATCATATCGCGTAATACCTGCCGGTTAAGGATGCACAGGTGTCGTATGATTTTTCGAGATATGCCATTTTCCACCGTTTCGCAACTTGAGCCAAAAGACAGAACGTTAAGCAAGACCACAACACAAGTATTTACAAGTAAGCCTACCCATGTTTAAGGCATCTTTAAAACCACCATTTGCATTACCTTTAATTTTCTCTCTATAGTTGCGGCGAACAATCTATGTTTCCCACAATAAAATATTAAGAGGAAGTATGGATCGACTGGAAATACGGAAATCAAAATCCCCAAACCATCGAACTCATTAATGCAAGTCCTATATAGGCCGTTGCATCGGGTTCGTTCAGCTATATACTTAAGGTTTAATTCGACTCGGGCAAATTAATTTGCAACAATGAGCGCCACGGTATACGCTGTTAGCGTTGCGTTTCGAATTGGGAGATTAGTGCTGTTCATTAAACACGACTAGCCAGGATTACGTCCGATTCACACTGCATCATCGCCGTCATTCTCCGCACTTGCAGCATCACTTTGTATCTTGTTTTCGATATCTAATAAACATTCACTAATCATTCATTTCGACATCATTCGCTTTCCCAGGAATTGTTAATTAAATGGCTTCCTTTGTTCTACAGAGTTTTAAACTACCGCGATATTTGTCAGTGATATTACATTGCTGGTGTGCATGGAAACAGAGCTTTATTCGGGAATTCATTACATCCAGACAGAATGTATGCCCGTTGCAAATCAAATTTGTCTCTAGTTTCGATCGAATCCCGAAACGAGGATAACGATCCTGTAATCAGCACGTTTTGGTTCGATTAATTAACATGCACTCTAAACATGTCTGCATGTTGCATGGCTAGGTACGAGATTTATCTCATTGATCATTCTGAAATAAAGTAGTACGCCCAATTGAGTAGAATATAGTATCGAGGCAACGTTTGTCTCTGTCTTTTCTCTCTCTCTCTCTCTCTCTCTCTCTCTGTCTCTTCTCCTCTCTCCTCGGTGCAAAATAACGAAATGCTAACAGCCACGATATAACTGGCAACGAGCAGCGCTTAGCATATTGTCGCGACCACAATGGCAATTTGTGTGATATATCTGGCCATTACCAGAACGCGTTTCAAATGTAGTGGAATTAACTCGTCGGCTACGGCATTCAAAAGAAAAAGAAATACGTCCATGCACGTATTATACATGAACGAGCGAAAGAGAAGAGGCGCTAGATATGCCACGTGCTTTTGGATGCGTGAACGCAGAATTCTCTCTTTCTCAAACCTAAACCCTTAAAGCACACGCTCGATAATGGGCGCTTCTGCTTCTTCGTACGGGGTCCTCGTGTCCTAGGCAATAGGATATATACTTGCAACAGCCACGTGAATTTTCCAAATGGTATACGTGAAGTCGAGCAGCCGTGAACGATAAATATCCACGGCGACAAAGTATCCCGCAATAGGAAAAGGTTCTTGGGTCTTGACTTACGGCACCCATAGGAGCACTAAGTCACCGCTTATGCTAACCTAACCTCGCCCTCGATGAAAACGATATAATCTTCGTTCCTACTACTCGTACTTGTCTCTACGAGATGCGTTGGTCACTTTCTCGCGCATTAGTTTTTTTTTCAGGTAATTAAAGCGTCAAGTCCAATTAGTTCCGTGTGCGAAGCAAGTTGGGTGATCATCGTTTACGTAGAAACTGAAGAGAATTGGGTTAGTTATTAACTGAAGTGGAATTACGCGGGAAAATTCCGAACAATTCTTTCTGTAGGGGATGTAACGAGGACAATGCAGAAAAATACAGAGGTTTGGTGGAGAGGAAAAAGAAAAAAAAAAAAAGTAAAGGGATCGTAGCTCTTTATTATTTAGGGAAAATTGTAAAACCACTGTGTGGCGGCGCTGGCAGTGGGCCTGTGGGAAATGACAGGGGGTGGTTCGTACTCTTGTAGGGTGAAGAAAAATTGTTTTTCACGTACCAGCAGATAGGTATGCTGCCTTTTAAATCTCATTATTAGCGCTTGCGAGCTATTTGAAAAATAACCAAGGGTTACCCACGGACACGCGGCATGCGGAAGGGGAGCTTAATCCGCGACGGTTTAGCCGTAAAACAGGCGCAGCCTCTGGAACGCGTGCCACTCTTTTTCTCCCGCTTCCCTCCGTAGCTGTGTGTAATATATATCCATCTCTCTGCTTCTCTCGCCTCTGCCAGTCCTCGTCCACGTGTTTAAGATGTTTTAAATGCGATAACAAGAACAATATGACTGCCGCTAAGTCGGCTCTCTATGACGCACGCTTTAAACACCCTGTGGAATTTAATAAAGTAGACTACAACCCTGCATCACGCTCTAGGGGTGCATTAGGTCAATTTTTAATTTGCCCTTACATGCGATACGATGGCGCAATCGTTCTATTACGACTTTCTTCAGGACGTTACAGATCTTGTTTTTAGTTGACGAATATTTCTTAGTCCCAGGGCATTATGTACGTACGGGCAAGCAGGTATTTAAGCGTGGCAACTTTTTTGAAAAATGACTAGACATTTTAATAAAGCGTGTTTTCATCTATCGTTCTTATTCATCGGCAATTTCCGATTGGGTCGCCCTGGCATGTTTATCGATCGTTATTGTCTAGGAGTGTAGGGCTGACTTTTCATCGTGACGGCCACACCTTGCGAACTGCCTCGATTTCCCGTTAAACGAAAATGAACTGTAATAGCGTAATGGGAGGGACTGTGTTCTCTAACAACCAAACTTCAGCCAAGACACTCCGTAGCCACACTTCTCTAAACGAAGTGACACACGCGAGGGGCGAAATCTACCCCAGTCGCCTCAGGCTGGCCAACTTCTTGCTTCTCCACCTCTGTGCCCAAGCCACCCCTAAGACGAACCTATACGAATAACTACCTTAATTTGCATTCGTCGAGATATTCAGACATCGTTTCGCCCCTTGATGGTTTCCTGGCACGGGACATTGTTTCTCAGTAACGTTCTCTACCATCCCTTACCCTCTCATAGGCAACCCCATCTACAGCTTACTTTGTCCCTGCCTGAACAGTCCTGCTCCCTTTCATTCATTGGAACTGACTACTCAAACTCGCTAAACACTTTACTTTGTTTTCATTAAATCGAGCTCACACCTTTATGCGCTGTCCGTGCAAATTTTCTCAATACGTAGACAGTGACTCTGATTGCTACCAGTAACAACGGTAGCGCGTTAATACATCGGCAACCAGAAGCGAAGGGAGGCCAAGAGAAGGGTGGCCCGTAATAAATTGAGGGATGGACAACGAGGGATGGACATAATGTAATGATGAGAATTTCTCGTGCTGAAAGCTCGTCATCTCGAGAAAGGAGTGTTCGCAAAGCGAGCGAGCGAACGTAGCTCGGCAGGCGTGTGGGATATCGTAAAAATCGATAGGTAAACTTGAAATAGCTCTAAAAACGCGATCATTGTCTTTGCCGTCATACGTTTACTCTCCAGAAAGAAAAAGAAAACATAAAAACAAATCAGTTGTTTGAAGATTCTTCAAAAATTACCACGAATCATACACGTCAATTCCATCATATTTTTTCAATCAATCGTAACGATATGAAAAATGTCAAGTAGATATGGAATCTCGATTCCCACACAGACTGCACGTGCATAAGTAGAGTCGGGATACGTGGGCAGTGACGAGGGTTACGAAGGGTGAGGGGTGAGGGGAGAGGGGAGCGAAGATGGGAGAATTCTAGTGTGAATCGTAACGTAACTGCACCCCAGCCTTTCGGCTTGGCACATCGCGTAAAATAGCAACCCCGTTCGCCTCGTGTTTAGGCGTCTCGTTGCGGCACGTTCGGTACAACCGAGGCAGTCGATGTGTGATATATCGGCTCGTAAAAATTCTCCAGAATGAAATATCCGCCGGAGATCTCGGGGCTAAGGTCGTGGTCGCCGAAAAGGTTCTTTTCTCTTACCGATGTATAAAGGAACCATGGACGGACAATTTCTGCGCGATTCACACACGCGTGGACGCGGTACATGCGCGAGGTGCGAACATTGTTAACAAGTCCCGTATTTTATATACACTTCTTGTTCTTTCTCTCCTGGTGCATGGGGGCAGAGCTGTATATATAACTTTACTCCCGGCACATTATTACAGAGCACTCTATATCCTTGGCAGAGTGCACGGATGCGGCTTCCTTGGAGAGACGAATCGTATTGCAATTTCAGAACTGTCCTAGTCTACCGATACTTTAGTACTTTCTCATTGGAGCTGCCATAATTTTTCGAATAAACATTAATGTGACGTGGTACCATGGACTCCTCCTTGTGTTCATTATCTATTTCTTTATTTTTGCCCTCTTCTTCTATACAAGTTCGGCCACGAGTTACGCGTATTCCGAATATCGGTGGGAATGGCAAATCGATAGCAAAAAGATTGCGATATTATCTGGCAATAGAAAGAAATCAATTGAAAAGGGTTCCGTGTTGGATATAGTGGGTCTTACTGGCAGTTCACTTTATTTTACACAAGTGCTTCCGGATATTCAGTGCACGTGGGAGATAGTGTGGTCAGTGGAGGCTGAGCCATTTTGGAGTTGGGGTACTCGTCGTAGGTTGCCAAGGTGAAAGGAGGATGGAGGCGCGAGATAGAGAAGAGGCAGATGCGGGTAGCAGTTGAGGGAGGAAAGCAAAGGGTTTGGTTCTATCGTACGAAGCAAACGAGTTCGGTTCTGTTCGGTACGGTTTCAGGTCGTAGGTGGTTTGGGTGGAAGGTTTCGGATCAAGGGGGTGAGTATGAGGGGGTTCAGAGGGGGTTACTGCCTCCTGCACACTGGCCCCGGGGGCAGCGTATTGATCCGGAGGCGGTGGCGGTCATCCGGCCGCTAATTAAATGCCAATCGCCAACCCCCTTCTATACTCAATTCACCCTCTACTTGCTGTGTACCGAGTCTTCCGCGATCCGCCCCCTTTATACCCACCCCCATGCCCCATGCCCCATACCCATGACCATCGGGGGTATCAGTATCGCCATCTCCCATCCACAACTTCCAACCCGATCTCTCTAGGTATTGCACAGCCCAGCAAAATACAGTGCAGCGTAGCACAGGGCTGCCGCAAGCAGCAACTACTCTATTCTCTTTCGGTACTTCGACGACCACCACAACCACCGCCACCTCCTCCTGCTACTCCTCTTCCTACCCTCTATCGTCGGCCACCCTATACCCCTATCCGCATTATTTCATCGCTTCACGGTATGCGACGTGCTTACCTATATTATTACAGCGCGAATATACGATATATCGGATTTTCGAATATGCCCATTGCGTCATACGGAAAGGGGACAGTTCGTTGACTATGCCAGACTCTACTGTACGTTCTCAAATATATATTATGTATTTGTCTTCGTTATAAGTCGTATACGCGATGCAATGTAAATTGGATGCTGATAGTATTTTATTGATGGGGATAAGAAAGGGAGAGTGGATAAGCGTCGCAGTACCACCATCGCGATCGCTTATTGTCGGTTTACTGGAAAGCTCTAGCGATCGAGTCACCCTTCGAGTAAGGGTGCCGAAGAAAAGGCCAGTTGATTAACTTCCCATGGGACTCTACTTTTTCCAAGCCTACAGCTGATCCCTCTCGGCTATCTTACCCTCTCGACCCTTTTCGAATCCGCCAAACTCCGGCGAACGTGACCGGTTTACTCTTTCGCTTGGTCACTGAGAGTCAGGAAAATCTCCGTTTGGATGGTTCGCAAGAAAGAAAGTGAGAGGGGTTAAGACGAAGGGCTAAAAGGACCGCGAGAGGCTGGCAAGTAAAACGAAGAAAGCAAAAATGGAATCCAGATGAAAATTCGCGTACCGAATCGCGTGGGATATTTAAAACCAGTGGTTCAGAACCATCAGAAGTTTTTGGGCGCCATACTCCCATTGGTGCTTGACTCTCCTACCCCCTTCTTTATCCGAGGCGGTGTTAATTGGCGCGGAAGTAATTAAGAGATGGCCACCACCCAGATTGCCCTCTGGCTACTCCCCGTCCACCCCCTCTGTTGCTAACGAGCAGCCGCTGTCCTGGGAGATGGCAGCATCGTGATTAATAACGAGGTCCTCTCTCCGAGCTTTACTCCTAAGGCCTACAACGACTAGCTAAAATCCCATAACCAACATGAGACTCCATTACTGCACCAACCCCATCCGGAAGAAACACTTTTTCCATGAGCCTCGGCAAAGATCTCAGTCAGCTCGCTGAAAAGCGTTTCCCGTAACAACACCCCATTCTTTTATTCTGCTTGATCCCTTCAATTCGTCCCTTCCGCCATTACCGACAAAAGGGTTGCCTTCCATATCATGGCTGGGTTTCTACGGGGATGGTAGTTACAACCCTTACACAACATTTACCTCCATATCTCCTCTCGCTGGTGGTTACAGCATCGACCAATGTCAAGTTGAATTTGGAAATTCTTATAGTTTGGTAATGTCCTTGATACATGCAAATATCGACAGTGTCGAACTGTCACCCTGAAGTGGGCTCATTCTTTTCTATGGATGTCAGTGACCAGATTGTTTTTGGTATAGTTATTATGAAAGTTCCTAAGGGGGTTGGCTCTGCTAGGTTAATCCTGGGTCATGGAAAAATCGCGGTCTTCTGGCCCCTGGGGATATTTTTCGAGCTATCAGTCTGTTCTTTAACAAGGTATATCAATCTCTGCTTGTATCCTGGGTATCGTAGGTAATATGTCCCGCCATTAGAGCCCTCGGAGAGGTCACACCTGGCGTTCATCCGGATCTTTTAAAGGCGAAAGTTAATGGCGACCAAGACAGATGTGCTAGATCATTGGAACTTTTGAATGTTCATACAGCATGGAATCCTGATCGACGTTATTCCAAAGACTCATCGTCTCGTGAACGTTCTTCGGAGGATTCCGTAGTTACGGGACACCAGGATTCCACTTGGTTTCTTCGTCATTTTGCTTCTCTTTTTTTTCTTCTAATTCCACGACATCCTTCCGCCCTTCGACCCTCTGACTCTCCACCGGGCAACTCCGGATAAGGAAGGAGCGGCCAGGCCGTCCCGGATCGATCGTCCACGGGGAAAGCTCTCTCGCGCAATTACCCGTGCCAGTTCTTAGCGGTGCGCGTTGAATATGTATATCCTGGAAGTGCATTGGCCTTGGATCCTCGCCAATAGATTAATAGCCCGAGAATGATCAAGGAAATTTCGCCACATATCGCATTACGGGAAGTGACGCGACACAATGCTTAAATGACTTCACCCTAAAGAAAAAAAAAAAAGTTAGAGAATAAGAAGGAACAGGGATAGTCATCAGACTAGACGTTCCTCGTGATCCCGAGAAGAGGATGCATTTACTTAGTCTCCCTTTCCAAATGATGCACCAGGACCGCACGTCCTGCCATCACGATTATCATAATGCGGATGCCGTCGAATGACGTCTTCGGGCATTAACGTTCTACATTTAGCCTAGATCGAGAAATGGGCTTTTCACGTAAGACCCTCATAGAAGTTATATAGGCCTCTATGATGGCCCAATCCTCGGTGCCACGAGGTCGATTCATGCCACGGTGCGGTAGATGCTTACGAAGCAGACGTCAAAACATTCGTGAAATATGAGGGTGCAGACCACGGAAGATCAATTCCCCAGGACGATGAAGCGAGTGCTCCGTCGAGGTGGTTCGCATTGTTAAAAGCCCGTAATAGATTATGCATTAAACGTGGAGTAGAATAGAGAGATAGCGTAACAATGGATCAGCCACTTCGAGTTCCCTTGGGGAACTCCGTCGTCCGTCATCTCTATTCGCTCTCTCTCTCTCTCTCTCTCTCTCCTCTCCCTACTCACGTCATTATTACGAACCGGGAGATCCAAAACTCTCCTATTTCTCATTCTATTGGCACTGCCGAGAACGGTGCCAACAATGTCTAGACTGAGGACGGGAGAAAGAGTGTCGATATGGGATACCAAGGGAGAATCCTAGTAGGCCTTAAGGATGATCTCATTTTTCTATAGGCGTCGCAACGATTATCGTCGATTTCGCGTTTGGAAATCGGTGCGCAAAAATAATTCATGTAATCAGATCTTGAAAGCCATTTGACCTCTCGTCCCTGGTATTCATGTCTAACCCTAAAATTACCAAAATCTTCCCGGAGCCGATTACGTGGATTACGGCAAGGCGTCGTGACGCTCTCCATGCGTGTGCACACGCACTACTGTATTATTGTATATGTGTGTCTGCTTGCTGAAAGAAAGGACGACCATATAATTTCACTATTACAGCTAATCTGTTGACATTAGGGCACAGTCTGGCAAATTGTTGGCTCCTCGGGTGCAGGGCGGTCGCGCGCCATTATCATAAATATTTTAAACTAGTCGAATGCGCCTAAAAGAAAATGACCCTACTGCTATACGCCGATTATTCTAATTGTGTCT
>JARPRG010000560.1:27808-67675 GCA_031001745.1 Hartigia nigra | reverse complement strand
AGAGAGAGAGAGAGAGAGAGAGACAGAGAGGGAGAAATTGAACAAAGTGCAGAAGGTACTCAGCGTCCGGTTGCCAGGCAACGCGCTAATTAGCCCACCCAGCTCTTTCGAGTGGATACTCCAGTGTACTTGGTAACCTCTCTCTGGGCTCTCTTCATGCTAGTGACATCCACTGGCAACGATCATTAATACGTTGGTATAGATACTCAGTGCAGAGCAAGCAACGAAACGAGCAACTATCAACCGATATCATACTTCCGGCGAATTGCTCATCCTTTTTTTCCTCCTATCAAAAAAAAAAAAGAAAAAAGAATATTCATACAACCGCAAGATATAACCGAACACTTGCTTTCTTGGAGCGATGATAATTAAGCTATTTCCAAGAGAGCAACTACCAAGGCTCTTCAACTTCTTAGAAGTTGTCGAAGTGGCACAATAGTTGGTCCTTTTTTACTAAATGTAGAGGGACAATCGTTTCAATGGATGTGCCACAATCAGACTGAATTCCTAGGACGCTACTTAACTGTAATATCTGATAATAGAAAGGCACTCGTCTGTCAGTGACAGTCAATATTAACGTTCATAGAAATTGATCGAGTCTGAAATATGAAAATTATTCAAATGGAATACGTGGCAACGGTAAAACTTGCCTTGAAACTCGAAGAGAAGCCTGAATTTTATGCTGAAGGTTGCACAGGTGCAGGAGCACCTCGTAAACATGCAAATATTTTCAGGATGAACTTGTCAGGGTCTGTCAGTGTTGCCAATGGTATAGGTGTCGGACGGTAGCGAGCAACAGCCTGCAGTGAGAGCATCGCGAAAAAAGATAGCGTGAGCTGCGTTTCGCCGAGAGCAAACAATGCTGATCCTATAGGACATAAGGTAGAAAGAAGGAAGAGAAGCAAGACTTCATCCTCTTTGTTTACTAGCCAAACAAAGACCTGACAAATCCCATGGATACAAGTCACCATAAGTTTGAACTTCTAAATAATCGCGCACATCCATGGTGAATAGTCATGGAAAACTAATTCCTGCCAGTATTGCCCCTTTGTCAGATCTCAAGACAGTCGCAAAGTCCCACCACGCTGTTTCCCGTAAAGAACTCTTGAATGGATCACATCTTTACTTAGGGTTTGCAGTATAAATATCCATGGGACGCAGCATTCTCCACCTTTTCGAGTGGAAGCCCATAGCCTAACTAGGGATTTCTTTTGGAAATAAATAAGCAAAGATTCCACCCGAGTCACACCTTTCGAGATCGAGGATCGACAAGTTAACCCAGGAGTCGGGTCAACCGGTATGTTGTTTTAAGGGCGTGAAACATGACAGGTGCATAATGAACAGTGATGCTGCAGGTGCGAATAAAGAGTATAAACTGCAGTCCTGTGAAAACTCTTAGAGGCTTCGGTGAAAATTCTCATTATCACCGACGCGTTCATAAAGACGCCTTCGATTTCACGTCCATCGATCACAAGTCAATAATTTTTCTTCGAGATACCGTGGCGGATCTACGTACAAGCTTGTACAGTCCTGGCACTGCGCCATCTTTACAAGACATTAGACTCGGGTACACGGCACTCTTTGATGCAGTGCTTTCCGATATTCTATTAGCAATTACCAAGCATGGCTTGTCACGCGCTGACGCAACGAATAGAGCATAGAGCTCCAGCATTCAATGTTCCAAGCACGAGGTTATCGCCACATGCCTTACGAATCACGTTACCTTATAGAGTACAATGTCGTGCACACGCACACTCGACCATCTAATACGTGGATGGCACGGCAATGATAATTAATCAACCTCAACACCATGGCTGGTGGCGCCCCTGCCGCAGCCGGCAAGCGTAATAACCATGCGAGCTGTGTGGTCCAACTCTTGTCCTTTTACTACGTCACTAGAAAATCAGTTCTTTCGTCTCTTCTTCAGAGACTCCATCCATTCTGAGCCGGGAGACGAAAGTCAGGCAGAAGGTTATGTTTCATGGAAATCGATAGGCCCTAACAACGCGATCGAGTCGTTCTTACTAATTGCAATTGCACTTATGTAGACGCATACGAATAGGTGCAGCTCTCTCTTCGGTAATTTCACAAAACATCTGTTGATCGGTTATCATGATCGTCGATAAATTGCAAACTTTATGATTGCCATTATACCAGTTGGAAATGGCGGCGATTCATCGGCCCGTGTGCTTCTACTGCTACTGCACGGTGGACGGATAACTCCTCTGATGTCGTTGCATCAGGCGTCATCAAGAATTCAATTTGCAAGGCGATAAAGGTACCGTTGGCCAATCGTGAGGCCACTCTCGGTAAGAGTCACTCGTTAAATTATACGGTTAATTGCCGAGGTAACATGAAAACCACATAGGCAGAACGACGACGGCGAACTACCTATCGACCTATCTACGTAAGATTACCGTTACTCGCCAAATGGTTCATGAATAATCGTTCCGCGGAGACCCAGCCAAGTCCCGTCCACAGACATATATTCCTAATCAAATGTATCCTTGATTAACGTAATAAAATGTCATTAGTAATACGAACTGGTTGGAGACTGTCAACGTAAGGTCACGAAACGTTACGTAAAGCGATGCGAAATTTGCATCGGTGCAAATGCATGCCGTGCTGTGCAGCTTTGACGCCTTGTGCGCGCAGAATGACAGCCTCGTAATCTGCGTCCACCCACACTCAGAGTCCAGTGTACGTTCGTTTCACAGATCCTTTTCTTTTTTCAAGTCTCTTATTAGTCTTTTTCTTTCGACTCGTTTCTTCGTGCCTCAACACTCCACGCGGTCCCTATCATTTATCCTCGAAGGATGGACGATCTCTTGTGGCCGGCGGCACGATGATGTGACGCTCATGAAAATTGGCGATAATTTAAAAGCAAAGAGCACTGCAAAAGTTCTTTAACTAACCAGAAATTATCTGCCGAACCGTTGTATCCCTAAAGTAAATAATAAACCGAAAAGTATGACTCCATGTAATTATTCTATCTCATCGCGCATCCCTTATATGCCAACATGTGTTCTCGAGTGAAGAAAGTCGAATGAGAATACGGAAGACAGACTTTGGTCGAGGGTCGTGTGCGTTTTCCAGTGTAGCTCGTTATCGGTAACGTGACGGGGTACGATGTGCGATGTGCGAAGTGCGATGTGCGATGTGCACACACATCCCATAATCGCATGGCCCCGTACGCGATCCCATTATCAGAGTCCGCAGCTGCCTTCTCCCACACGGGTCCTTCATTGCGAAAGAAAAGTAGGAAGCGCGATACTCGCTCACGCTCGCGTGATCCCACACGTGTGGCATGTTAATTCACAATAAGAAATTAAGAACGCCCGAAATATATACTATAGAACGCTGAAGCCCTCTCTGTACCCTATAGCCTACAAGTAGATACGTAGAAGATAGGAACGTTTCGCAATAATGGTAGACAAAATTCAACTCTTCTATTAGTGCTCTGAAATCTTACTCGTCCTTGTCCATTAAGGACTAAAAAGAAGTAAAGGCGACGATACGACCGACCGCTTGCTACACGATAAATAAATTTGTTTAGCGGTTCCGAGACGGCTACCGGGCAGGACAAACAATCAGAAACCGGATAACAATAAGACCACCATGGTTATACACGCGTTCCTCCTGAGCCGCCCTGACCCTTCGGGATTGAAAATCCGTAAAGTGAAGAAGAAGAAGAAAAAAGAAAAAGAAAAGCCATGGGCCGAAAAAGGCAAAGCCCAGGAGCTCCGAACGCGTTAACGTCTCCGCGAGGTGCTAATTGTGGCGGCGGCCGTCGTTCCTCGCTGCGACGACTTCGGACGACAACCAAGCTAAAAAGTTCGGCAAATATGTGCACTCCGGAGTTCCGCCCGGTCGGAAAAGAGTGCTTAGTGTGCACCTCATACTTTTCGCTCCTCTCCTTTTTTTATGTCTCCTATGGGGATCCCATTAATCTTCGTGTCTCATTCTCCAACATTGTTGCTACAAATGTATACATTTTCGCGGGCTGTTAACAAAAGTCTAATTCAGCTTGAAGATAAGAATTCAAAAAAATGTCAGATATAACCATACCAAAAACTGTAATAAAAGTAGTTATATCGTAAAATTATTAAAACCAAATGTCTAAAGGATTGATATCGCTACCAACGTAAGAAAATTATGTGGAAGTTTATGAAAGTCTCAGCTATGAAAAAGCAGCCCTTTTCGTTTCATGCCGCGGAGTGGGGTGACGTGAAATTCAATTAAGATGAAATTTGCACGGAACTCGATCGGCCGGAAGCTCAGTAGCTAGAAGGAAGAAATTTTTCCAAAAAGAAAGACGATCTCGGAGTGAGTATTGGCCTCGAGGGGTTGGCAACGACAAAAGAAATGATCCACCACCAGGGAGGCTATGAATATTCAGAAAGGGTTTTGCATTTATTAAAACAACACGAGCAACCCTTTGCTCTTACTGCTCGCATAATTACCGTCTCGTGTCCTGAAAATATATCTCTATTTTTTTTACGGCGCACCCTATATATCCAACATGCACTAAACACCCCGTAACTCACAGATCCCATATAGATACCGCATTCCAACAAAGAATAATTCGATTTACGAGCCTATTCTTTCCCCCTCTCGTCCCGATATTCATACGCTCCTCTACAGACGCACCAATGCGTACAAGACTCGTCTCTGAAGTTATAGCTTTTTTTTTTTCAAAGGAAATACTCTGCCAACAAAGTTGTTAAACGGAGGAGCCGATGTACCGGTTGAAATCCTGCGTCCATACCGAGCCGAACCACGCGAGACCCATTCAGGTCTGGACAAACATCTTAGTCTATGGTGGGAAAAAAAAAAAAGAGGTAGAAAACAGAAAACGAGCAGCACGCGATAAATCAACTCCGAGTCTATTGGGTATTAGGTAGTCGATCTAAAAGGGAATCCAGAAATGACCAGTGCCGTGATCTACCAACGAAACCTACGATCCTCAATGGCAATGTGGTAATTATCCGAAGATCAGAGTCGTGCGAGACTGGCTTTCAGGTTGCTCGAGTCCGATCATCCTCTTGGCATAGCTGGGGCTACATGGGTCGCTTGACTACCCAGGTGCTCGAGTGCACCTAATTACGAACAAGAACACTAAACTGCAATTAACAAGCTCCCTCGCTCTGCGCGATCTTATTGCTTTACCGAGTTTGCATCATTCCTTCCTTGTTCAAACTTCTTTTTTTCACATGGTCTCCATCTGAAATTAGTAAGGAAACTAGGAGTACCGGTATTAACGTTCCTGAACGACCATTTTGGATTTTCACATAATGCCCCACAGAGAACGACGTCTATATCACCATAAAATACTTTATACTCTCTTGATTCACTCCTGGCGCATCTTGATCCACAAGTAAAAATCGAGTTTTACAGTTGTACAGAAAATGTCATCTAATCGAATGATCCTTCGAGCAAATAGCATCGATGGATCGATCTTCCACTTATGGATTTGATACGGATAAGCCAATTCGAGGAAGGACTCAAATATCTAAGCAACGATGACACGAGCTGCTGTAAGGCACTGTCTACAGTCCTTCCTTGATTCCCGATGATGCAACGCAGTCCGAGAAAACAGCAGTAGAAGCGTTTGATTTGGTCGTGTAGGCACATGTTACCCGATGAGAAGGTACTGGCTATTCTAACCAGGAGGTTATGTACCGAGGAAGGTACATAGGTGTACATAGTACTGCCGACTGTCCGTCAAGTGAAAAGGCAGAAAGAGATTAGGATCTGACGTCTCGTGGTTGGTGATGCTTGGTAGCGACATCCAGCACCTCGTCTATTAAACCGTGTTTAGGCTAATGGCTTCTACAAGAAGTACAGAGCGGAGACTAAGAAGTATGGCGGTGGGTATGCTGATTGATCGATCGAGACAATAAGACAATGGAATGCTCAGCTTTTTTTCAAAAGGGAAACTCGAACTAGCCGCTCTTTACGTTCAGTCCCAGTACCATAGATACCTTTTGGAAAAATACACAACAGGCAATGAGAGTCAGTTGTACCTGTACTCGCTGCTAAGTATATATATACGAGTATATACGTATGAACCAGACAAAAACACCAGGGGGGGGAAGGAAAAGGTACCTGATGATTCCATACTCCTATTAGGTATGTGTTGGCTACCATGACTCCTTACACTTTTTCTTAGTACTTTCTTTTTCACTCTTTTTTTTATCTCGATAATTATATTCAGGTCGTTTCCAGCTGCCCTCGGGGACTCTGACCGCTACAAGAGTACCAATCTCGTTGGCGTACACAGCCATCGTATTTCCCACGCGATTCAGGATCGTTATGATACGATTAGCACTATCGCATAATAATATTGCGTAAGGAGAGACTATAAAGGCGTAGTCATATACATGGTTTAACTAGGCGTACCACCTTTACCAATCTCCAAGCGTTCTCCTTGTACATAGTCCTAGTCGTACCATTTCTTGACGTTAGATTCTCTCCGTAACGGCTGTACCGATCTTGCAGCGATTTCTCCGAGATTGACGATTGCCTTTTCAAAAGGTCTCCAACGAGTACACCGTCTACTGGGAGTGAATGAGTGGACGAGTCGAGCAGAGTGCAACTTATAAGTTATAACGAAGAGACTGTGCCACACCCTCTAACCCTCTATTCCTTGAATACACCATGTTTCTAATCTTCTATAGATTAGATATGACTACACATTGCCGTCTAAAAACTACTCAATTTTAACGACTAAGGAAACTCTCGCTCCTCTTTATTCGGTATACCAGTTTTCCACTTCGCTTTACATCACTCTTTTTTTATTCTCCTCGCCTGGAAGCCAGCGTGCCTCGGGATCTGTAAATATTTCGATAGCCCCGATAAAAGTTTACTAATGCACTGCCGGCGGATTTTCAAGTATCATCGATATTCTTCCACGGGGCTCCCGAGCATCCTTTTAAATAACCGGAGAGTCTCGAGATGTAAGACAGCCCCTTCGAGATATTCTCGGCCGAACATTTCGCGAGGATTTCTCTCGATTTCTTGGAAAGTTTTTCGTATGGATAGTGTAACCCGTGAAATGTAACTCCCGCCGTTAATCAGACCCTAACGACATCGTAATGTCCCGCGATATCAGGTTGCTCGGCTAAAATCGGTCTTTGGCTCCGCGGTAGCCGCTTTATATGTAAATATACCGTAATCGAGGACACGTACGAGTAATAACTTTATTACCGGCTCTAATTACTGCAAATTAACGTGACTAATTGTACTTGCCACCATACGCTATAAAGATTCAATCGATATTCTCTAACCAAACCTAACTAATTGTACCATATAGCCGACATTTTCACTATGCTCTCATTATATTTACGATTGTCATCGCTATACCCGAGATAAACTATCCAAAATATTGTATAACGATCACATAATAAAATTCCCTATAACAACCACACAATTTTTCCCTAATTGATACAGTCTCCTGACTCCACTCTCGATATACTAAAGCAAAGGTACCAACAAAGCATATGAACAGTAGTACTGGGTAACACCGAAGAATAAAGATTAGGTTGGTACTTTTGTCATGGAGAGATAGGAGTATCACACGGCGGTGACCAGCGACTCGAATCAATTACCACTTATCGGAGGTGAGTAAGCCTTTTTTATTACCAACCAAATGACACGGGTAAATCGATATACGCGGCTATGGACGTAGGTAGACATGAAGTTAGGCCAGGATAGTGCGCGAGGATCTTAAATGCCCGATGAGAGTACAGGCATTGAATGAGTTCCTAGAAAGATGAAACGTAAATACTATTCTAAACACAATGTAGTCAGGGTATCTACTGTCTCATAGTAGTACGGGGCACTCTTGTCGGCCTAGCACTCTACCTACATATATGTATACTGTGCCACGGTAGGGTATACATATATATATATATATAGTATACCCACAGTACAGTACGGTATAGTGTAATCCTCTTGCGGTGATTTTGCCCGTGCGCGCAACACAGTAACACATAGGAACGCGCCGTCGATGTACACCGACGCGAAGTCACGACCTACTAATGAATGATTATGCTACAATTTGCCCCGGGACGGCAGCTATCGCAATTTATTAAATTACAGTGATTCGTGCCTCGACGCGGCATCGACTCTCGGCATCCGGTAGTCGCGCGTCCATTCGCAAAGCGATTTTCTGCCGATTTTCAATTCCGACCTCATAGGAAAGTGTCCGTTCCCACGCGAGTACTGGTAACTGCTACTAGAATGGTTATACGGTATAGCGATAGCCCTGCTTTAAAAGGGCCCTCCCTCGGTTAGTACGAACCTAGTATGGGTTTATCGCAATAATCCTGAAGCCATCAGGCTCGCCCCGGTGTCTTGGACTTGACGTAGACGGTATCCTTGGGAGTATCGATATGAATACAGTGAGCGCCCTCTTTCGGTGAACCTGGGAGACTCGAATTATCCGCGTATTCACGTGAAATTCGCTGCGGAATTGTTGCGTGCCGCGACGATGCAGCCATAAAGAACGGAGCCATTAATTTAGTAGGAAGGATGCCCAATATCCTTCGAAAGCCTTTGCCGACGCGATGCACCGATAGGCAGCCTAACGCGAGGATAAAATAAGTTTAGGGGCGTGAAATTGGCAGTAATTTTACAAGCCATAACGATCTACTAAATCTGTAAAATAATTAAGGGCGCAGATGTTCCATGCTCAATCCATGCAGCACCGCTGCGCCCTTTACGGAGAAACTTGGCTCTAGGCAGGACGAGAACTGAATCAGGATTTTGTAAGGATATTCATATTCAGATCCTCAGGGCCATCAGAGCCTTCTTTTTTTTTTTAAATCACTCGTTCTTCTCACTGATGATCAGTCTCATTAGTAACCCCTCCGTTCTCCATTCCGTAACGCTGATTCGACTGACTACCATCAGTCGTGTCAACAGTACCAACCTGTTTAAAAGGATCCTCAATGAAACTGATTAGGCGAGCCAAGGCTCTACGTGGTCTAAAAATGAAAATTAAAAGAGCTCAGGAATTCTTGAGGTCTTTACGTGGCACCAATGCATGCACGACCACACGCGGTCGCAGCATCCACTAAAGCGCACGGTCAACGACGACAGAATAACATTCGAGGCAATCACTGCGTCTGGATGATGTAAAAACGAAGCTGCTAACGATCCGCGACCACCGCATCTTAATGTCGAGGCAACTTAAGGCACGGTAAATGCGACCGAGCAACCGAGCGATTAACAATCCAGGCGACCAGCTCGCGTCCTCCTTGCTACCTTTAAATGCGTCAACCGTTATGAATCAAGCGAACGTACATTTATTATTTCCTCCTGCACCAGATATGACCACCGGCCAGTCTCGGCCATTTTATTCGTTTCCCCCATAGTCTTGGCAGCCGCCACCGTAGGACGTTTTATCAGCGATTGCGGCTATGCCGTATAGTACGGTGTACCCCGTTTCTCCATGTAACATCTGCACTAGCATAAATAACGATTCAGACCTTGTCGCCTCGTTAGCGATACCCGATACGTCCCGCTAGAATCCCAAGTAAATGACCCAAGGAACTATCAAGAACGAAAAGAGGCAAATTAGGTAAAACAAGAAAATAAATCGTCAATCTTTTAATTCGCTCTTGTATACGCGTTACGTATTCTAAGTTCGTAGGTTTGCGAGCAGGAGGTAACGAGTGAAACGGAGGGACTGCATGAAAGATGGTAGCTCTGTATATCGTTTCTTGGAAATAATTAACGGCAATGATAGAGTGTCTTAAGTTAATGAAACGTCCTTGTGTGTCCCGTGAAAGGGTCGCCTTATTCCGAGCGGCGACATCTAACGCAGGGCGAATGACTTATTAGCGAAGCCACTCGTAAAACGTGATAAAACATCATCTTTAAAGGAAGCAACAAAATCCGCATGCGGTTATTAGCCTGGCTACTTGTCTCGGAAGTAATATCTCGTTCTTAGGAGATACGAGCTATGATTGTCTCATCCTTTCTCACGTTATACGTACTACTAATCTACGTACGTACACCTACAGGTGTAACGCACCATGGTGCAGCGTATACGTATAGCTAGCTACCTGTAGATACAACGTTACCTCAGCTGCTACAGCTACCGCAACAACCTATATAGGTATAAGCAATAATTCTATTGCATGAACAATTTCATATGGCAGAGGACCAAATCGCAGAGGAAATCTATTGTGAATCACTTGTACGCAAGACAGTCGGGTTCACTCCCACCCCTCGAAGGTAGAAGATTGCTTATTAGTTGGAAAGAAGGTGCGGGGACCGCGGAATAGAAAGCCCAGTGACAATTTGATAGATTGAGCTTTTTGTCTCTGGATGCTAGAGGAGTCGTTAAGCCGCTGGGGAATTGAGTTTTTTTTTTTGCTTACCCGAATAACTAATAACGAGTTCCACTTGTCTTATCTGCGAGCATGACTACCAAGAGCGAGAGAGAGAGAGAGAGAGAGAGAGAGAGAGAGACATGGGGAGGGAGTAGAGGGACACGTCCTCGTGTCAGGCCGAATGCCAATGTGCTCCATAGGCGCGTGCTTGCCATATGTTCTTCTGTAGAGAGTCGAGAAGAAGTAGTTTCTTTTCTTTTTTCTCCATTTCTCTCTCTCTCTCATTTCATACGCCTACGTCCTCCTTATGAATAAGTTTGAGGAAAAAAAAGCAGAGAAGAAAAAAAACTCGTTCGGTGACATGTCCAGCACAGGCTATTGATCTTCTGCTCTTTTTTCGATTCTTTGTTATCGTCCGCGAATCGTGTAGTTCGGAATTGTACAAGAGAGGAATCTTAACCTTCGTGGTTTATTAATCCCTGGATAATATACGTTGAGGCCGAATGAAACGACCGGTACTAATATACGAGTGTGACTACTACCACGGTTACTGGTAATAATAGTATTACTAATAGTAGGTGAAAAGAAAAGGGAGCGTGAAATTGGTCGCGAGCCAGTCACTCGTTTGACTCGTTTCGGATCTCCGTGTCGGTTAAAGTCGATTACACAGCGTGATGTTTTGCCATTGCTTGTGAGCACTGAGCACTGAGCACTGAGCACTGAGCACTCGGAATCAGAGCTCAGTCAGCTCAAATTCCAGCTTACGAGAAACAACCTCCAGGCTATAAACCAGAGCGGAATAACGAACGCGCTTTAAAATCCGTTTCACGGCTTGAAAAAAATCAGCCCCTATAGTCACTCTAAAGGGATGAAACGTTACTCCTGGTATTTAGGGGATGAACGTGTCTTTTTTTTTTTTTTCTTTTTTGTTTTCGTTAGAACTAAATCAAATGTGATTGACCTGAGAAAGAAGAATCGTTTAAGCTGTCGAGAATCACGACAATGAGACAGTGACTTTAATACGGTAAACACCTAACAGCCCCTACGGATTATGCGCTGCGTATTTCCGAAGGGGTTGCTTTGACAAATGGCCTTTCGAGACCCCTTCATTCCGGGAAACACAATACCATTGTGACAACACTGTAAATTGAATATCGACCCGGATACCGTCAGGTTAACTATACGACGCTATACTTGTATATGAATCTGGTATACGACATAGAAGAAGCTACCCAAAGAGAAGGTTTCTCTGTGTCGTGCTGCCCGACATTAAATCTAATCGGTGGAGTTTTCTGATCGTTCCACTTTGAGGCTTTAAACGAATTCGGGTACTGACAAAACGATTGAGAAATCCGGCATGTAACGTAATTCGTGTTCTGGTATCGTCCCCTCATTCAGTACGTCTGGCTAGATTAATGTTTTGAGCTTTCAGCGCTGGATTTGGCTTCGAAGCGTTCGGGCATTTTTACGTGCATTTATGAGCTTTTAATTACGCGGGAGTAGCGCGAACCAGTGAAGGTCAGTGAGATGAATTAATAGGATGGAATATGAAGCTAACGAAAAAAAATACAAAGAGGGACGATTCACGATCGCGTTCACTTTGTATAAATGCGTCATTTTCGTTTGGTCAAAATAAAAAGTTCATTATTTCACAAGCGAGTGGAATAAAGCAGGGTGCTGAGGTGTCGTTGATCCTTAATAAAAGAAGTAAATTACAGGGCTGAGTAAAACCTGCCGGAGACCCTAATCGAACGCAGAGGGGACCTCAAGGTATAATTTGAATTTTCGAGGTACACTCCTGGATACCGATTTATGGTGTCACCAGACGTCACGCCAACGCGATAAAGTTATCGGATCGGCAGAAGCTTGGGGGGGGGGCGGGGGGGAGACTTTATTTTCAGTTTTATGGAAACGACTGAATTATACCAAGCTAGAATTTCTATGGCGTGCCGTGTCATTACTTGGAAGATTGGCACATACGATTCGAAGAGCCGGAGACAGAGAGGATGGGGTCAGGACTATGAATATTTACGGCTAGGACTCACGAAAGTATTTCCATGAATATGCAACTGTTTTTTGTCACTCACTGTGCAGATTGTAGGTGTCTGGCCATGGATCTTGTTCCCGTCCACAGGACCCTCCAATCCTTTCGGCAGATCTGCATGAGTCCGCGATGGCAATAAACTTATCGACGAATTCGTTGGATTATTGGAATTTCCAATATTACTCGTTAGGCTGGTGCTCACTGGGATTTCTGGACGAAGAAACCACGTTGGCCACTGAAAAGGGAGAAAAAAATTGGAGCATTGACATTCATCCATTTCTCACAGACTTATTGTCTGGTCTCATAAATCACTCTGTGAGCTTATGGGTTACATGGGACTCGTACGTTTGTCAGCAAACAGTTTATTTACACGAATTTTATCAGTAAGTAAGGCGAAAGGATTCGTGGAGATCTTTAAGATCAAGATAAAGGTTCGCCAGGAGGAAGGTCCAAACATTAGTGTCACTGGCTGAATATGAGCCTCTCTAAGATAGATGATACAGGCCCTGACCCCGAGACAACACGTTCTGCCAAGCTGCGCGTGTGTGTGGTCCATTGTGTGTGTTTTTTAAGAGAGACAAAAAGCACTATATAAAATACTGAAGAAATCCAATTTGAAATTTTCCAGCATCGCAGACACCTTAAGGACTTTTTTATGGATTTTTTTGCAATTTTGACCAAACACGTCACTGTCACGGAACAGATGAACTTGCCAGTGACTCTTTCGTGCATCTAATTTTCGAATGGATCGCTGAGTAAGTGGGAAGACCATTCGATGATCAGTGAGACTGACATAGGAAACGGTATATCTATATTTTTGTCTTTCAATCAGAAAGAGAAACCGAAAAAGAAGATGGAGAAGTTGGAGAAGCATACTGCGGTGGTCTGGCGAATGTCTTTCCTCGCTAGGCCGCGAGAGTTAACGCCTTTACCAAAATAACAAACTCCTAAAACCCTGAGTTATGCTACTTCGCCAGGGTCCGGGAGAAACGTACCGATATACCAATTTACGAATTAACCGATTGCGAGTCTTCGCGCCAGACATCGAATAACAGGACACATTCGTTTCCATTCCTTTTATTTCCCTGCGATAAACTTTCATTTTCATCCGTCGTATGCAAATATTATTTTTCCTGTCAAAGTGCATAGACACGCACTCGGCAGATTTTCATATCCAATCAAATGGATCTCTGCAGCTGCAATTTACATGTTAAAATATTCTGAACTCTGACACGAAATCAGTCAGGAATTCTTGGCATTATCGATAAATACACGAAGAAAAAAAAAAAAACAAAAAAATATAAGAATTAGCATCAACCACTTCAATATTGATCCGACACTTCAGATGCAATTACCAAGGACGATCGTCAGAGCGAAGAAGAAAGAAAGAAAACATTCGATATGCAAAGTATAAGAACTTCGAAGCATAAGAGAAGAAGAGAATGCTCGTGAAAGGAAATAGAGACGCCAAGCGATGCGAAGTGGAAGATTCGTTTTCTTGTGTTTTCAGACTTTTTCTCATTGGACTAGATGTATTGGCGAAAGGCTACGTCAGTGGCGGCTGACGTGCCCAGCCGACGTTATAACGTATGTCGAGGCCATGCAACGTTTCGGACACGCCGCTAAGCCAAAGGGGATAATTATGCGTTTTACGTTACATTACACTTACATCGAGCTCTTTCGCGACAAGTATCAATTTACCAGCGACACGCCACAGCGAATTTGCCTTCGAATATGTAACGCGCGATGCTTCATCGCGCCGCTTCAGTCATGCTCGAGGCTTACTTCTCTCGGTTTCCTTTTACACGTACCAAGAAGGAGAACCAAAGTACTTTCGTCGAATTTCTACAAAGTATCGCGTCTTTCCTGACATTTTTATAATTATCGTGAATCTTGATAAGAATATAAGACGCGTGCGTCACGCACAGGTTACAGCTTGTGATGGGAAACAATGAGACTGGGGAAGGGTTGCGAATGAATGAAAAGTTAAGGGAAATTGCAGACACCATATGTCAATAGAGAGTGCGTAAGAAGGACGATTATCTCCAGGAGATTGGTACCACTCTATGCAATTAGCAATGAAGAATTCAAAGGGTTAATGATTGTCCTTTATAAGAGGCGATCAAAAACTGGATACCTCAGTACCTAGCAATCTCAGGGGGTATCATCTGCGGTACACGTAACGCCCTTTTCCGCTGTTATTGCTTCACAGAATAAATAAGACAATATCTGGGCGTGAGTGTAAGGAGCTCAAGGAAGATCTTGAAGAGTCGTGAAAGGAGCAGGAAGGTAGAGCTGGCAGCGTCTAGGATATCGGCTAGCTACAGAAACGGGTGGGATCCAAGGAATAGTCTCGTGCAAGTACGTGTGATTAGAGCGAATGAACCGCCATTGCTCGTTAGCTTTTTCTCCGGTCTTTGAGTCGGTCATTAAAACTAATCTTTAAGTAGAAAGCAATGGATCTCATGTAGCCGAGCGTGTACGCATATTCGATTCTGAACCGGGCGAGAAGATGACTTCACGATTAATTAACCGAACATCGATTACCCATGCGCTGACTGTTATGATTGATATAATGACAGGCTGTTCTCGTGCGATAAGCCAACCGTCTAATTGACAAATAATTGTCAACGTGCGGTAGGCACAGGATCCGCTTCACGCAAACCGGCTCTGGTGGATGATCTCATGGAGGAGGTACCAGGATAGATACCATTCGAGGTACGCAGGTAGGTGGTAGGTGGTTAGGTTAGGTAGAGATAGGCAGGCAAACAGACAGGTAGGTAGATGGGTAGGTTGTTGCTAGAAGGGAAGTAAAAGCGGTAAGAATCGCCACGCTGGATGTTAGTCGGGTAAACTGCTCTTGGTAAATGAAGAATGGTGGTTGAGCAGTGCTCAGAGCGATATGTCCTAGAGTGGATAAAAATGTGAGCAATTGGTCGTTCGAGTAAAATTAATTGAACGCACAAATTATGCAGGAACAATACTATCAGGGATCTTGCGACCCCCGAGGGCCAGAGGGGCGACCACACAGAACACGCATTAATTCTCCTATTACGGGTATTGTGTTGAGTTTTATGCAAGCGAAGCATCGGTATTGTGCACGATGACGCCCACAGACATTATCGAGTATCAAGCGTCGCGACGGCTTTGTAACATCCTGACGGCGCTAACAAGCTGTCGTCAGGTATACGTCACAGAGCCATGCCCTAATACGCGGCCAGTTTGTTCCTCCTGTTTACACGGAAATTTGACTATACATAGGAACCGAGGATAATCCATAGGCCTCCCCTATAATAACATTGAGTTCCCCTAAGCAGGCATCAGTCAGGCCTACCAACTCCAATCGAACACGTAGGATTCTCTCGACCTGGATGGAAGTAGATCAGCGCACGCCCACTAGCTCTCTCATTCACTCACTGGGGCTCGTCCTTGTTCCCAGGACGATACAACCTGTTGAGACGTCGAAACCTTTCCAAGAGGAAAAGCAAACCGACGGGGCAAAGATGAAGAATGAACGAGTGAACGAGTGAACGAGTGAACCAAGAGAATCAACGGGCGAGTGAGGGAACCCAATTAAAGCACCGAACGCGTCCTAATTAACTCCTCAATTACGCGGTTCCCCTCTGATTTCAGGCAAACAAAGAAGGTGGGCCAGGCAGGGTCACCCACTGCGCGAGCTCGGCTACCTCCGTGAGCCCCGCAGGCTCTGGGTACACATTATAATTGCGCATATTAAAATGGCGTCACGGCTACGCCAGCCATCCAGACAGCCAGCCATCTTTAATCAATAATGGAGCATCAGGGACCATGACAACAGATACCCTTTCCCGGGTTTCCGTCTCACGGACCACCACCACCACCCCCCGGGCAAGGGTTGCTCGCCTTCCTATCGTATCTAGGGTCTGGATACCATCCCGACCGTGTTGGGTTACATCCGCACCTACCCGAAGCACAGCAGCGTCCCTTTCCACTTTCAACCCTTAAAACTCAGACGTGCCCATGCTTGCCAACCCCTTGAACCAGCTCTTCACCGTGACCCATACCGTATCCCGCCAAGCATCGAACCAACTCATCGAAAGACGCGATGTCACTTTTTTTGTTCCCTTAACCATCTCATGCTGAGTCTCTCCCTTAAAACAGACGTATGCGCGCTTTTCATCTTTGACCACACTTACTTTTACCATACAAATAGGAAGCCTATGCAAACATCTGTACACTTGGAAATGCAAGGATACGAATTCTCGGTATAGCTCATCTGGATTCTCTCGTGGTACAATAAACGCAAAAGTATGAAAGGGCCAAGTGCCGTGTTCCCCCCAGGAGGCAGTAATTTTTCCAAGGGTCCGATGTAGGTATAAGCACTGTAAAAAAGGGGATCGCGAGTCTTCATTTGGTTCACATGGCTCACCCGTTGGAGAATCACGGTAGAATTCGAGGAGGTACTGGCGGCGCGTCGTAAGGAATATAAAATTAATAGTGTCTATGCCGAGGAACAAGACGAGGGCGGTATCGGCTCTCGTTTCGGCATTGGGAGCGTGTAAAGCCATGATACAGAGCCGCAGTGCGGTCCCCATCAAAGCGACGATCCACCATTGCCTGGCCATTGCCTGACCATTGCCTGACACGCCAGGGGCGCAACAGCTTGATACATCGTTACACGCTGTTTCTTCCATGTGCCCTTACACAGGATCTCATACAAACCTTAACAACACCCTTTACTTTCATCTTTACTATCATTCGAGATTCGAGTACCTACCAGAACTCGGATCGAAATACCTTTGACATTATCTCGAGTGTACTATAGACATTGTATTTCTATCAATTGAAAAATTACACATTTTTTCGCCTTTTGCTTTCATTCACCAGAAGCGATCATTCATCGATCATTGATCCACTGTTGCACGAGGACTTTAACGAATCTTTCTCTGAGTGTCTTATGATACATTACTTTATTGGGCAAAATAACGGTGCTTCTATTACCGATGCTTAAATTATGCCGTAGGAATTAAGTAACGCATGCGCGTGCGCTTATGTTAAGCATCGAGGGACACGGGAGATGAGTCGCGTCACTGTTTTATGGAGGCATCAATTATTTTAATATTCATGGTCGTAATATCGCTGCTCCGCGGGTCGGTAGGTGTCAGCGCTCGTAAAGCATTGACCAGCGTCGTTTCGTGCTTTGTAACGTAATCATACGCCCGTAGAACACTAGTCAGATTATAATAATGTTTACTATGCGACTATGAGTTACTCGTTTAATGGCCCCATAAAGAATCACCGAGTCGTGTTTAACCAGCCACCATCTGCTCGTTAGAGTACCGCGAGGCTTGAACCTTGAATAGCATTTGTTGCAGAGAGAAAAAGATTCCCATTGGATTTCGTCATCGATAACGATAACGATTTAATGCATACTCCAAGGTCAACGCGATCGTCAGATCGGCCTTGAACGATGATAATTATCGTAGGACTCGAGGCTTGAGAAATTTGCAAAATTTTATTAATATCCAAACGCGATCTTATTTATTGACGATCCTTGGAGAATTCGAGTTGGATAATATCGACATGGAATCCGCGCATGGTGACGAATCGTCACGCTACGTCAAAACGAGGGCACGAGAGGAATAAATAATTAGTGTGCGGTTTGGCTTGCGGTTTCGATGCGCACGCGCCTTGTCGTGCGCCGCGGCGGCTGTCGACGGCTGACGTCCTTCCTTTAATAATATAGAGGCCGACTTTTTTATTTACCGTTCCGAATTAAGGGGTACCAAACGAACCAGGAGGTTTCCTCGGGATAACCGGAAGTGCGTCTTACTCCGAGAATATAGTATATACGTATATACGTTACTTATACACGATAAAAATCACATTATATAAACGTCATAAAAAATATCTCAAAAATCGCAATTTTCCGTTCTACAAAGAAAAAAAAAGAAAAAAAGCTGAATAAAGATCTCGGGCGCTCGGGGCTCAAAGAAAGGGAGATAAAGAGAGAGATTAAAACAAAACAAAAAAAAAAAAGAAAAAGAGAAAGAGGAGAGAAACAAACACCCCCTTGTTTAATATGTTTACATGGGGAAAGCGTGACGCCGTTTTCCTATTCCCCATGTAAGCGGCTCGTCTATTCTATGGGATATTGGAGCAGTCGTATACGGTGGTTCGCTCCTGGCACCGTAGCGCCATGTGTTGTGCCCATTGGAAACCCTCAGGTAGAAAAAGACTAGTAACCTTCGAGCACGCATCTGGCGAGCGAGCGAGGAAGTTGAAGTTCTAGTTCGTGATGAGCGATCCGACAACGTATAGAAATGTAGAAACGCGTGTTAACATTCAAAGTACTCTTCTTTGGGATTTCAGTGCGGCATATGATTTTCATACATTAATAAGTTAAGTGTTCCCATGGTGGCGCCAGACATCGTTACGAGTCTGATAGGATAGAAAAAGCGCGAAAAATTCACAGCTTATACTTCATACTTCCAGTATGAATGGTGAGAATGATAAACGCTACGTTCTATAATAACTCCGGATTTATTCTGAGTCGATGACGTGTGATATTTGCTCCAATAGAAATTATTATGATGGGCACCGCTGTTAAGAATAGAATTATCGTTCGAGGGTTATATACGTATTATAGTATCAGTGCTACTCTGCATAAAGGGGAATCCACAGTGGCTTTTATGTAGCTGATCGATCGACAGTTCTACCACCCTCGTGGATATTTCAAAAAGATGGTCTATTATACGTATGAAAAAAATATTAAATCCACGTGTTAATAGATTATTAGTTAATCGGTCAATTTTCATAGGTACTTTTCAACTGAACTATCCTAATGTAATTTTGGTTAAAAAAAAAAAAAAAAAAAACAGAAAAGAGTAAGATTAATAATTTGAAGCTCTATACCCTTGGCACGTTACGCTACAGGTATGTTATCGGGATACAGGTGTAGAGTCCAACTGTGGAAAGTAAACGGTTGTTACGTGAAGGAGAGCCCCGAGGAGAGTGAGTGGGTGAGTGGGTCGGTAAGTGTGGAAGTGTCTAAGTGAGGAACAGGGAGGATGAGAATGCCTAAGGAAAGGTAAAGAAGAAGATGAAAACGCATATCTTGACACGCTCCGAAATAATAATCGTTAAGCAAACCGAAAGCCATTTTCATTTGGCGTGCAATCAGACCTTAGGGCTGTCTCAATGAGGAATATCGCGAGTCTTAAAGTTCCCTCGCGAGATGGAGATGCCCCGAGGGCCTCAGGATCCCCGTAATCACTGTAATTCTGCAGCCGTCGCCCGTCTTATTATTCACACATTTCGCGTTCGCGTTACATTCAGTTGAGAATAATGTGAGCTAACGTCGTTTTGCAATAACAAATTACTCTGTATATTCAAAACTGACCGGAGTCGGTGGATGGAGCCCTCTGAGTGTTGTGTTGCTCCATTTCCGCTGTCTTGAGGAATAATGATTCCTGTAGTGACTACTGTTGCTCTGATGATTACTGTAGGGACGTTGCACATGGGGATGATGATAATAAGGAACATGAAAATAATTCGACATTGATTTCCCATGTTCATTAGCACGTAGAAAATTGGCAGGATCGTATCTCTGATGATTCAAGAATCCGTCGCTTGTTGAATTCGCCATGGAACCTCTATATGCCGAATGCCTATCGATACTTGATTGATCACGATCGTGAGATTCGTTGTAAGGTTTACAGGCTGATCGATCCGGTGAATGCCCTGGTGGGAATGTTGCTGGTGGTGCTGGTGGTGCTCCATAAAAATGAGGAAGTCCACCAAGAACGTGATAACCAGGATGCTGAGTTTGACATGGAATTTTGGGAAATTCGATGTTGCTGTTTTTGTTGTCTGGTAAAGAGGCCTCCTTCCTGGGACATCGATATTCACCAAAGTCTTCTCGTGTATCACCTTTGACATCCAGTGCTTCATCCTCGGGCACCTCCTGTTTCACCTTCACGTCCGAATCCTTTTCCGAGACTTCGCTCTTCACCAGGAATTCCTTTGGTGTCTTTGCGACCAGGTCCACAGGAGCGGAAGCTGGACCTGGGCCCGGACTGACATCACAGCTTCCAATACTAGCTTGCTGCATACTTAAAATTTCACTGCCACGAGTAATACACTACTCCCGGAAGCGATATCCTTGGTAGAATCATTTCTACAGTCGGATACAGCACTCTGTGATACCCGTAAAAATGATGTCTTCAGCAAAAGTCGATTGTTTCTTGGAATCAATAGAATGGAGACAACCGGACAGTGGCGTAAGACACGAGTCGGAATCTTAGAAAAGTTTCATATATATCTGATTCCTTGAACTCGTACTATGTCCATAAGCTGAAATTGTCTTTGTTGTTGTATGACAGAGCTATCGCATTGTCCCGATAGTTTTTTCGTTTCTTAATAAAGCCACGATAGATCCTCATAGTAAAATCAGGCGGAGTTTAACAATTCCACGTTGCGACGGGGGAGCCGGTACGTATTCATTTACTAGCTGGTATTGGATCCCAGGGAGGGGATAGAACGGGAAGCAAGGGCGGCGTGACAGTTTCCGTGTCACGTGTCTCCGACCTTAAGCCCCGCCTACGAATTCGATTTTCGCCTGGAAGGATCGTTACCTGACATCCCCAGCCAATGGGAACGTCATCGTGCCTTCCTTTCTGTTCAAAGTGTAATAGTAGGAATCCCTCTGACCAGAGAGCCGATTGCGTGACACTTCAAGACACTCGAACCCTGCCTTATCATCCCCCTACATAGTACCATATCACTTGGTCAAACCGTCATAGCGATACACAAACAGTTTTTCTTAATCAACAAAAGACACTTGCACCGATCATCCAATAATCATTCACAAGGCTGATATTAATTTTTATTATTTATCGCACTCCCCGCTCGTACCTCTATTCTCTTCCTTCCTCCCTATCGATCTAGCTCCATTCCTTATCAGAACAAACTGTCACCGCACTGAATAAATGTATCACAATAACAGCACGCGTTGCAGCGCGAACCTCAAAAGTTCAATCCCTCGCGAAATCTCCTGACGTACTGTGTGTCGTCACTACTTCACCAGTAACTGTTCTCTCGTGCACGATTAGCCGACGCGGCTCGAAGCAAACGGCGTGACTCTGATTTATGTACCGACAGCACTCTCGATGCGATAATCGGGCTATCAATTAAGGGGATAAACCATCGATACGTAGCCGCCATACGTAAGGAAGCCGGCCCCGTCGAGCTGGTCGCGTACGAGTTTCATTCGACGCAGCATGAAACTCTTGGCAGAGGTGCGCGGCCACCACCGACCTCCGAGAACACACGAACCAAGCCGAGCTGAACCGAACCCCACGAGTATTCTACCTACACTCTCTCTCTACCTACTCTCTACCACCTCACTGCTTCACCCAACTTCACCAGACTTGGACTCGTTTACAACACTGACTCCATGCTACTTCGCGCTTCTGCCGTCACACTCGTGTGGAATCGGATGAGATCGGTTGATAATCTACAACCTCCGAATCAAGCTGGACTTGGTCAGCTAGAATTCGGACAATTGATAATAATTAAGTAGCCTTTGTGGCTAACGAGTAGAGTACTCGAATCATGTAAGACTCCAAACAGACATTAGTAATATTCTATGACATATCGAGATCAAATCAAAAGTCACTACAGCACTGATGTACGTCATTTCTCTATAGACAAGATTATTTCTTCACCATCTTTTCGAAGAACGAGCGGTAAGACTTTTCTCGTCCCAAGTCCAAGCGCAAAGAAGGGTGATCGATTATTTGTATTTCATGCTCCAACGATCATATGGATGAACGGCCTTCATTGCGCAAGCTGCATAGCCGCCCAGCTGTCTGTTCTGTTATCCTACGAGGGAAAAGATTTATACTACTTTTCCAATCTGTTGAAGTTATTAAACATATTAATAGATCAACAGCAGTTTCCAATCTGGATTTCACTTTAGCTTCATGATCGCTTGATCTCTACATAATTCAAAAGGGAATCTTGAGGTCATCGTATCCTTTTCATGATCTGTTGTCGCAATATTAAAAGTCCACTATTGATTGACCGACGAGACTCTTCTAATCAAGTAAAGGTATCTTCCGAGGTCCGAGCAGCTTCTCCGCATCTTTTGGTGGAAGATCATCTCAAAGTTGTCATGCGAGTATGGGCGTCAGTCCTGGACCTGGGGACAGATCTAGCCAATCGGAGTGAGGAAGGCGTGGACGAGTTCTGGGGACATTAGAGACGACAGAAGTAGGGACGCGCTGAGGACACCAGACCTCCTGTCGCAGTCGTATGCGCGATCTCTCTACCTTCGAGCTTCTGGTGGGGCAACCATCGGAGGGACTCGAGGAGAAGTGGCAGGTAGTGGGGCCACTTCTACACGCCCATTCTCCATGAAGTGGGGGTCGAATACGCCGATTACAGCGCTCTCTCGTCTCCTACGAGTTCGAAGAAAATGCACAGGAGGAACGCGCGCGCGCGCGCCACATCGTCACGCGACTCTGAATTACTTGCTGATCTGCGATGGGCAAATGCAATACGTATCTCAGCGACCGATTATAAAAGTTAATTTTTACATTTGACAATTTTATAGACAAAACTACTGATTACAGTGAATAATTCTTCGTTTGAAGTTATGATTGTTTCAATTAAAAAAAAGAAAAACACGCGTAAAGACTTCAATAAACGACTGTTGAACATTTGTCTTGATATTCTCGAGGAAAGCAGTAATTCCTACTAGAGAAGAGGAGAAGATTGACATTCCTTAATAACGGATTTCTCTTATCTACTGTCACCTTACCCCTGCTCGTTCTGTCGACTAAATCTAGGGATTACTCTCTCTATCACTCAGACCCACGTCGAACCCTTAATCTTCACCCTGATAGCCCACTTGTCGCGTGTTGCAGACTTGGCTCTGTACCCCTTCGCTCGTTGCAACCTATTATTGATCCCTTCGATCCCTTTGATCTCTTTTCCGATTCCAGCAACTGATTCTGTAGCATACATTGGAACAGGCATTTAAAATGCCATTGTACGCAGTTACGGTTCAACGTTACCAAGGATCTCTTATCAAAGTTTTATATCAGCATATTAAACTATAAGAGACTATACATGGAACAGCAGGGTGTGGAATGTGACGAGCAGCTCGGAAAATGGAAACAATGTCGAAGCCAAACTGGAAGAGGGTTGCTTCCGAACTCTGTTCCGGTCTGAGTGATGGATGTCACACACGTCAACGAGTCTCACCCTCGTGAAATTGGGGAAAGTATCTCAAAATGATTTATGTTTCTCTGCGAAGTCCCTCATGCGTTTACTGCATGTCAGAAAATCGTTGGCACTGATAGTAACTCGTAGAACGACCTGAAATTGCTGGAAGCGTTTCTCGTGACAAGTTCAGAGACACCGGTTCCTTTTTTTTTTGATCTTTGAATAGAATTTTTGGAAAGCCTAATACAATTTCTGGATACTAGACATTATTGAATGACGATTAATCGAAGTGACCGCATTAGATGCTCATGGAGTCCGACTGGTTGGCCTTCTGAATTCTATGTAATACGTGTACCAGGTAAACTGTATCGGTATCATCCGTATAATTGAAGCGATTCACGCTTTTGTTTTGACACTTGACATTAAAAGTCACGCTTCTCGTGCAACTACGTCCCCGTCACGTCAAGTTGACGGATCGGCGTGCGCACTCAGGAAATTAGGCAATTTCCGGACGGTGCTCGCTCGTGCCTGCGTTTAATAGCACCTCCAGTTACTTAGAGTTCGGTAAGTGAAGCCTGCAGTAGGACTATCACTCTTTGGAAGGATGTAAGAAGGATTAGAATCCCCAGCCGATAAACACTATTACAAATTCAATCCATATCCTAGAATCCTAGAAATGAAATCAACAGCGACCTAAACATTCATTTCTTCAAGTTCCCTTAAAACGTCACTTCAAAATTCCATTCGCGTGTATCGTCGGTCCTTCCATACGAGTCCATCGAAAAAAACAGCAATGTATGAGAAAATGTAATGGAGTCTCGTATGTGCAGTGATCAGTTGGTGTGAGCGAATCCCGGGGTCACTAATGACACACGCAGGCACAGAGACTGTCGGTAACACCACCGCGCGGCCGAGGTACGTCGAACGACGCGCGGTGCATCCAGCACTCCCCCATCAGAATCATCCGTATCCCATAGGAAACGCAAACGCGAAACGCGAATTGGCCTCATCAAAGCGAGCAAACAATGCTGGATGCCTCCGATGGCTCAACAACGTGTGGTTAGCCAAATCACCGCACACCGCCAATGCCGCGGCTTACATCCCATCGCTATATCTACTGGATGCTGCATGTGCCGAATACCGGACGCACACTGTTTCTATCCACTTCACTCGATATCTCTATCTCGCTGTATCGCTCGACCTACCTCTGGGTTATATGTGTATAATATATACTATTATATATCCGTATCCTACAGCTCGTAGTATTTTCTCATTCTCTTTCGCTCTTTCTTACTATACTTATATAGGTAAATCACCATGAAGAATCGACCGACTCCTATGTAACGTTGCACGGCGCGGTAAAGTCTTCTCGGGATAGACACGTACGTCTTCTTTTCCGATGCTGCGCCCTTTCCACTATTATCTTCTCTACGTTATTTGACCAATCAAATGCGTCCCTGGTACAGAGCTATATTGTCGTAGATGATTTCAGTTTGTTTTTCCATGGGAACATGATCTGTGTACGAGATGAGATTATAGGGCACTTATCAAGAGATCATGGCAAATCTATTTTCATAGAATTTAATGCCTTGGTGCGAGGTTATACGCGAATGGAAATTATCAAAGGAAAACGATGTAAGGATCAAGCAAATTAAAGATATGCATTTCTGATTAGTGGGGCGGGGGTGTTGGATCCGAAAACTCGTTTTTGGGTCATAACTCGAATCTAATAAAAATGCTAATTGCACAGCTCGTTAGAAGACCCCCCGCAATGACAGCTAGAAGTTCAGTCGGGGTCACGTGGCAGGGAGTCCCCAGAAATATTTGCTCTCAAAGACCTACAATCCTTCAGCATACCTCGATTATTTATCACCGTGGTCAAAGATGTTTAGCTCCTCTCTTGAAATCTAGATTGCATCCCGAACCACCATTTCTGAACTGAGCAAAGTACCGAGCTGGATCTAGCGGCGAGGTAAGGAAGAGCAGATAGTGAAAAGCAGTGGCAGCAGGTAGAGCGAGTAAAGCTGTATTGACTCAGAGAATCAGAAAGCAGCAGAAGCCTTTTTGAAGAACTTGGTGAAAGAGTCAACTCGGTGTAATCCCTCTACAAGTTGGCCAAGTGTTCTTGGGGTTTTTCATGGAAATTAACGTGTATGGACATCACGTGTATATATATACATAGAAGCAGTAGGAGTCTTATAGGGACGAAAGAGGAACCTTCCGAATGCAACAGATTTTGTGTTTTTGGGCATTCAGTCATACAGAGAAGATATGTAGGTACACAAAGTGCAGAAGAGGGGCTGATGTAGGGTTTCAGTATACGTACGGTGCTCGCAGGTCCATTCAGCTATTGAGAAGTTGAACCCTCGGCACTGGGAGTTGCTGCCACTGCTAGCAGTGAGGTTGCCCTTCCTTTTACATGTTATATTCGCTGGGTTTTAGGCACAGAAAACTAAAAAGCTAATTTACTTTAAAAGTATCCGAGCGCGCCAGAGAGCGTTTCATCAAACAGGCCTTTTGAAAAGCCCGGGCTAATGCAGCCAGCGACAGATTGGCGGTGGCCAATTCTCTCTTTCTCTCTATGCTGGATTCTGCTCCCGCTCTCATTCCACGGATCGTCCAATGGTCATTTCGTTGATAGCTCAAACCGCCAGCGAAAATGTCCAAAGCCCTCTGACTCGAGTTCATCAACTTGTATTCGATATTACAGGCGCCATCATCTGTTTTGAAAATACTGGGATTCGAGAGAATTAAAATGAATTGAAATCGCGAATGAAACCATGAAATACAACGTAGTTCGAAATAGGATGGATCTATAGCCGTGGGATCTGTCTGTCCTCTAATGGCGGAGGCTCATTTACGGGAAAAGTTCGACAAGAAAAATGCGTACCTAGTATCAAAATCATTAGGTGGATCCGATACTAATCGATAACAGTAACGCACGAGTGAATTGACTACCACGAATTGCGGAAAACAATTTCTTAGACAGAAGGTTCGTTTGACTTCTGGCAAAAAAAGCCGCCAGTTCTGCACGACGTATTTAATTACCTTATTATACTTGGAAATCATAAGGAACTAGCAGTAAGCAACGCACAGGAAATCATTGCAGGTGAGTAATTATTTTTAAATGGAATTCTACCCGACTGTTTTGTACAACTAAACCGTATACCAGGCTCAATTCACACAGCACGAATTTCCACGCGAATTCCGAAAACTTTCATTGACAATCAAAAAAAAAAAAGAAAATACCAGCATGAAATTCATCTGCTGAACTGCGTGAGAAAATGGTTACTGTTCATTGGATAGTCAGACCGAAATTAATTACTCTCTGGGACGCTGTAATGACCGTAGGCTACGTTAAGAATTTACCGATCGAAACGCGGATCCGGTAATTAGAGCCAATTCAGGTGTCTTTTCTCTCCTTTTTCTCGATTCCTTTATTTTTCATTCCCTCGCCATCGCATCATCATTACAGCAAAGAACGTTGCGCAGCTCGCACGGCGTCCACGTTTGAAAATTCGTCCATTAGAAATCCGAGACCTTTATTACCCAACAGACTAGACGTTAAGTAAGAACAGTCAAACTGACGGATGTAATAAGTAAAAGAAAAAAAAAAAACAAAAGAAAGAGAAGAGGACTAATGTGTACCCGTATTCTGCTCGTATGAAATAACAGAATACAAGAAGGACGATTCGCGACGCTGCTCTGCTTCTCAAAAGATCGAATTGGGCGCCCCGTTGTGTTTGACCGTCCCGATGAACTACGGGTTCCATGGAACAAAAGGCGATTACCAAAGAGTGTTAGTGTCAGTGTCAGAGCTACTATCGCCTTAGCACCAAATCCGAAGGAAAAACTCGACCCGGTAGAAATCCTGGCAAAAACTGCCGTCCCTAACGGAACTCTGTCACTCTTGTTTGTCGGGGCAGCCAATGATCCGACGTGCGGCTTAGAAAAGTTTTAATCGGTCCAGTCTTACGGACGCCAATCTCTGTCCCCATCGATCGAATTTAAGGAGCATTAAATACATTGCTCCTAAATGAACAATCTAACCTTATCGCAGTGAATTCATGCACAGCGTGGAAGATACAAAAATCATAAGACAGTTTTAAAGACCAAAAAAACCTATAAAGCTACTACTGCAGAATTTCCCCCATGGAGCATAATATCGATTCTCCAACTCGCATAGCCACCCCACAATTCAGAATCGCCCCATAGAACGTAGTCGGAGAGATGCTGAGTGACGTCATGACTATCCCCTTTACTAGGTCACTGTGCCCATTTACGACCTACGGAAAATGCCTTTCCTACCCCGTACAGTACTGCCCTTGTATTATGAGAGATTTGAGGTTGTCTATATTGAAGGAGCGACGGGTCAATTATTAATAAGATACCATACATAGAAAATTGATCATCTCAACGTATCACACATCACGCATGGACCTTCTCTACATGGGTATAATAATCCGTCACGTGTGTCCCAAGTCCCGGATATAACAGAGTATGAGTTCACCGATTCACCGCGGTCTATTCTTACGTTAGATTCAGTTGAAACGTTTTTGCTGTGTTTATACTGCCTATGGATAGAGATGCCTGAATCTAACTATAGTCAGAGTAGCAACTATAGTATAACGTGTATATTATGTATAGAGGCCAAGATACATAGTAAGAGTAGCAACACGTGTTGTGTAAGCATGTAAGTGAAATTACGACTACTATGACCCATATTGATACTATGGAAAATACACATATCCAGAATGCTCATATAGAAGCCAGGAGATACGTCTTTGATCAATCTTGCAGTTCCACACCATCCCATGGAATCATCCAAATTCCTTAATAAAAATTCTCTTTGATGGATCCAGATAAGCAGTGGAACCAAAGGAAAAATGATCGACAAAAAATGCTATCTATTAGGGAGATGGGCTAGAGATTTTGGAACGAATGAATAGTTTTAAGTAGGCAGGGCCCAGGTTTTCATTTCTTCCCTAGGTATATTTGAAAGAGATCTTGTGACAGCATCTCTATTTTTTATTCCATGTTTCTTCTGTCTCGGGTTTTCGCGTTGAAATCCCCAAGCGTTCTACCGGTCGCCGCGGGATCGTCGCGGAAGCGCCGTGAAAGAGGCTCTGAGACGAAGAGACCCAACGCAACCGGAACTGTCAAATTTTCTGGGGCGCGTAAAACTGACAAACGCAACTGCATGCATGAACGAGAGCGATCGGTTGGGGAAATGCACGGCCGCTCAGGCTGCAGGTTGCAGTAGAGAGGGTCGGAGTAGGGGACCGTCAAATAGTGCAATCCAGCGAGAACTACTTTGACGGGAACGCGAACAGACAAAATCCGGAACATATGATCGGGTGCGAAACGGGAAGCCCGACGCCTATGTCCATCGAACTATTCCAAATCCCAGCACCAAGTAATAAAATCATGCGACTCACCAGAGCAGGCACAGCTAAATCAGCGGGAACGGAGAACTCTCCTAGGGTCATCCTTCGGGTAACAGGTCACCACAGCACCGGGATGCACTCCGAACACACGCGACAAACCACTTTCGATATGTTTAATTTTGCGAGAACCAGCGCGGGAGCACTAAACGATAACGCGAACTACACACACGAACGGGAGCTTAACGTGCCACTTCGGCAAACGCGTGTAAAAAAAATGTAAACACGGTATCGCGGGCCAGCTCAAGATACCTCGTCGGTGTCCCGAGTCAGACTGACTTGACAACATTGACAACAGCCAATTTCGGAAACAAATCACTCTGATTGGTCGAGATTCTTTATCCGATAACTATAGCGCACTTACCCTTTCCGAGAGCTGTATAATTTTGTACAGGGTGACGTCTCAGTGACGGACAGCCAATCGCGAACGTCATTCTAAACGGTAACCAGAGTCCTTTTGTGATCGTGAATCGAAAAATCATTTCACAGTTCTCCGTGGACACATGGATACTTCGTTTGTCTGCGTTATAAACTCTTCATGAGAGAATTTTGCGAAATTTTAATCGTGGTTTTTGGGGCTATTAAAAAGGGAAAATGGTATTCGATAAAATCGCATAAAATATAAAAGTAACCCATCAGCAATATTACTGTCTAGTCTGAATCAGGATGATTTGCCGTATTAGCTTACGTATCCTGTTCCTTCCATGAATATTATAGGTACGAGTATATTTCACAGTATTATTGAGAATCATATCAGTAGCCATTTCAGTTTAATTTTAAGGAATGTTTTCTGATTATCCAGTGTTTCCGAAGTATGCAATTTCGGCCAATCAATCTTCCATGACTGTACGATACCAAAGTTCTTCAAGACGTATCCAGTTGTCTTGGTCACTGGACAACGACACCACGTTCTCTGCACGGTGGTCCGATTCGATGCAGCCTCCTCTCTCGGCCCTCTGTCTTCTCTCGGTGAGTCTCACTATCATTTTTCTCGTATAAGTCACGCCGCATTTAAGCTACAGCTGCAACTTCTCTCTCAATATTATTAGCGAGGTAGCGAGGTAGCGAGGTATACTCAGGTTCAGAAGTCACAACAGTAAAGCCAACTATTTCTAGATGATTTGTACATCTATAGGAATCATAGGAATCCGTGAAAAGTGTCTGGTTTTCCCAAAGTATCTTCAGGACACCCTGCATAGGGCTAAGGGGATTCGGCGACCCTCCTTCCGACCGCTTTAAACAATTTTAAGGCTCATTTCCCCCCTTAAAGCGAATATCCTGCGCGAGGGTGAAATTCTCCTGCCTTTAGGGTGCTTGTCCTTCAGTCTCGTAGCGACCCCAAAACCTAAAACCCCATCCTCACAACTACGCGACTCCAAGATAACCCCTCGTATTTACCAATTACCTAAGTAATCTGCGGTGGCCAGACTACGTCTCTAAACTGTCCTTACGTCTTCCAGCAGCTTCTCGCCATTACGTCTCGTTGCTCCCTTTCGAAGTTTAACTAGCCTCAGGCTAACGTGAGACCCTTGTACCAACTAACCAACCTAACTGACATACGACACACGACTGCCTAGATCTTCTCTAAAGCACTCAGCTCTGTTGTACCAAGCACATCATCAAAGGAACACGCGCTAGTCGTCTTTTCATGCCTTAATCTTTTACTTTTATTCAATTCTAAGATTGTGTTTTAGAATTGTACAATCATACGATCATAAGTGATATCCGGAATGCGTAAGAATATTATGGGAAAGTGAAGTCTTCGTGCTGTTGCCTGGTAGATTCTTGGACAGTCTGTTGCTTCTGTAGTGGCAGGCATCTCGTAACGTGCGAGTCTATAGTCACGGAGATCCCTAGCGTCCGCGCTTATTGCGTAATCAAGGCTAATTATCGTGGCATCGCTCTACGTTTTCCATAGGAATAGGAGGCATTGCACGCCGTAACTCTGCCGAGTGGTACGCGCTGCCGCGAAAGAGACATAATGGCACTCTGGCAATCTGCATACATTACTCTAGGAGCATTTCCATGAGTCCATGGCTTCCACTCTCGCACAAACACTTTGTCCTATGAATTTCTCACGGAAGCCGGGACGCATGACGTTCTCTCAAGGTCCGTAGGAATATCGCTTACCAAGCATCCAAGACAGAGTAAGGTGTCTTTAAATTAGCCAAAGACATAGGTACCGTGAAAAGGTTGCTTTACGCATAAAATATTGTAATTTATAATCAAAGGATTATCAGTCTTCTAAAGATTCTGTTTCACCGTGGATTATTAGAAATCGTGTTCTTGACTGTTTCTACCTGTCCTTAGAGGAGGAGTGCAAAATGGCCGGTGGTTCATTAATTAATAGCCCATAGAGCCAGCCATGGCCGTTCTCGTCTGACATTTCGAGTGACAAGCCAGTGTTCCTAGCTAGCGTGACCGCCTCTGTCCTGTACATTCATTATTCAGCCATCCGATAGGTTACGTCGTACTTGGAACTTGGGAGTCGTGTTCAAGCGGCGGCTGTCATGCGTCACATTAAACGTTCGCGCGAATAGACATCAAGGCGTCTCGAGGCGCTTACCAGGAGGAAGCCTCCTCTTCGAAATTCTGAAGGTTCACTCTGATTCCGAGAGACGATTTCAAATCCTATAGTTTCTTTGAGTATCGGTATTGGTAGCAACCTACGTGAAAAAGAATGTAGCGGTGCAATGATAAAATAGTGAGATGTCAGGTAAAGACTGATCTTGCTGCTCGTGCAACGCCTTTCCGCTGAAGAAGAGTAGCTTCCTTCACGCTCATCAACCAAAGACTAAAGAAGTGGATGCGACTCTTGCCTCGCTGCGTTAGGGTTTCGAGGCTGAGCGAATTTCCTGGAAATAATTATCCACCCTTTATGTAAACCAATATGAGTAAAAGGGCCGTAGGCTTTCCCGGAATCACATCAGAGTTTCCCCATGGCCCGACTGGCACTGCCGTCACCCCTTGTCACCCCCTTGACAAACCGACTTCCATAAAGAGGACGATACGAGTATGGGACGCGTTCCTCTGGTCTCACTGGTGTTTTTCGCTTATACGACATAACCGTAGATTCGACCGCGCTGCATATTTGATATCGCATGCTCCATGATCGCCAGAATTTTCCCTGGTGGATCGTGCTGGGTCATAAGAACCCTCAGTGATTGAGGGTTAGAGCACCCCCGATGCTCCCTCCAAGTCCGTGAGCATTAACTTTTCATCTTTATATAATTCCACGCTCATGTTGCCAAGTACTACTGTAGAGCCCACTTGCTCTTTCGGACGGAGCGTTTCGGAATCCTTCTTCTACCCTCCATAAAATTCTACTCGACAGGAAACCCCGTTTCTGTCTCTTTTTTTTTTCTTATGCTTTAGCAGGGTCATAGTATACAGTAATCGCGACAAGGGCTGACCTTTTCACGTGAGTTTCAAGGCGGAATCAGCAATCGGATCTAATAAATAAAGTGCCTGTGGAAACTAAGGCAGTCGCTGGACGTAGGAACGTGCTAAGGCAAACTGCTAACGCGCAGCCCACAAAACCACTTTCTGAGAAAATCTATTACATCCGTGGGACGTGGCTGGCTCATTCCTGGGGGGGTGGGTGGGTGGGCCTGTGCCGAGTGTGGGATCAAATGACACGGAATAAAAGTAATGCTCGTCGATACAGAGTGAGCAACCCTTAGTGGGAAGCGTCTCCCGTCCCTTCGCTTCGCCTTCTTATGGTGCTACTTCTGTCTAGAAACCGTCTAGGGTCGGACCGAGCTTCTAGGAAATGTCGCGATCAATATCTTGCACGAGAAGCAAGTTCTCTCGATGCAGTAGCGAATGCCTGTTTCGCAAACCGATAAAGTGCGATTATCTGCTCTTCACTGCTCGATGTAGCATTCTTGGCAAGAAGAGCATCGGCGCATTCGAGGAATGGGACTTTTGTCAGAAATTGAGAGCTGGAAAAGATCCGTGACTACAGAAGAGTTTTCTGCTCGACAGCCATAACGAAGTCGTCGCAGAGCATCACCGAAGCGACGCTATTAATCCTAACTAAGAATGAGAGTGTCAGCGGCGGTGCAGGGGAGGTGAAAGTGACGAGCAAAGATCTCGTCGCCGCACATTTCTTAGTTTCTTCCAAGAAGTTTGAAAAAGCCCTAGAGCCCCTCACTCTTCTCGATGGACATCGAGGACAGATAATGAAGACAAGATGAGTCCGTCACGTCGGCGGTTCGCCTGCTGGGCCGATTCCGCGAAACCAGGAGGCCCCCGTCTTCCTCACTGATCCTCAGTGTTCCCCACTGAGGCCCACTAAAGGGGCCCGCTCACTTCGTGTCATCGTTTTTACCGGTCCAGGCTATTTACTTATTCAGCGTCACGTATAAGCCAGCCCGATTTTTTCGATCCTCTCGGAGCACAAAGTCGTGTCTCGGGATGGCAGCCTACGGGGATTTTTTTACAGGCTTAATTGAGGCTTGACATTGTAATCAAATCCTCCGTGGGTTCCTGGAATCGATTGTTTTGTCCCGGTTGCCGGATCTCTTTTGCCTTTCGGTAATTCCTTGATACCGATCATACGAATACCATAAAGCCATGTCATAGAAGCCACTTCGCCATCGGTTAAAATTTTTTAATTTTAAGGACATTTTCAATTAGAAAGTTCAGATCTCAAGCTCTCTCTTTCTCTTTCTCTCTCGTCACTCTTAGAGCCAAATCTAGGTATTTCGGGAAATTCTAATTTCCAAGCGAATCATCACGGCACTGTCAGTCGCATTACTTTACCAACGTATCTACGTAAACTTAATTTCGTTTCTCCGTCTGTGCGAACTTCCGGTTTCGTTCTAATGAATAGTGATTAATTGCCGGAGCACTGAGACCGACTCATAGCCATTAAACCCGTCAGAGCCGATTCCGTCGAAATAATTACCGACACTCATACACTCTACTACAAAATGCCATCACATTGTACTACACTGCATATCCGTAGACCTACATTCACTCTCACACGTGCGTACCGACTCACTCTCATACCCGCGCCAACAAATCATTCTTATTATTTTGCCGCGGCGCAGCTAATTTTTAATTGCAGGAGGCGCGTTCCTTAGCGGTCCCCGCGACTCTGTGTGAACGGGACATACCTTAAAGCCTTTTCCACGTGAGCCCAGTGTCTCGACCACGTAACAATGTATTAACGATGCTAGACGTTAATAGCCCGCGAGGGCATTAGCATCACAAAACACGGCCGATGTGGTGAAACAGAAGTCGTTCCGGATACTTCCGCGTGTTGTCGGCAGCAGGTGTAAATCATTTCGCATGGTGCCGCCGGTTTGTCCGCTCAATAAAGCGTGCGCATTAATTACGAAACTCTCGACTGCTATAGCATACCTTTCTCTTATGCAGCTATACAGAGCCGAAGACAGTAGACTGGATAGATACTATTCACTACGCTCGTTCGATTCAAATTGACCGAGTTTACGTTTACAAGACTGTTCCCTGGTCTATGTGTTTAGCTGCTCTATACACTTTTTCTATGGGTAACACATGTCAGACTGAATCTAGTAGTACACGGCGTGAATACGTAACAACTCAATTTGCTTTTGTACGTAATACCGATGATACGTCTATTCTAGATAGGTATAGGTATTCCCAAGTTATTTTAACGAAGATTGGTCCACGCGAAGTCAAAAGATTTTCATAATGTTATCTGGTATTTTGGGTTTATTATTTGCGAAACTTTTCGCATTTAGATTCGATACCGTGAAATCATTTGCAGGTCCAGTTGCAAACTTTTGGGATGGATCGGAAGTCGCTTGCCAAATATTTTCTTTGGACCCCTTCGGCATTCGCTAGGACCTCAATATTCCAGGCGTGCTGTAGTAGCACAGTTACTTCTGGGCATGTTTGCCCTCGTAGCGTTTGATGCAAGGGCGTTACGAACAAGCATTTACTATTTGCGGGGTGGCAGAGATAATACGGGGTGAGATTTATACGTGCGTGTCTCTTTCATCCCCATTGCCTGCAGGGGGGATATTCGGATCGTCTACCCACTCTGCAATCGGGGTTCTTCCTACTCGCTTTACGTATCCGTCGAGTAGATATAGTCTCGTTTAGGGAGTGCATTCTAGGAGAGTCAGACAAGCCGAGCGTGTAGAGATGCATATACTTGGGATGCTGCATAGCAGCTGGAAATTTTCTCTGGCCTCACGGTTTGATCTCATAAATCGTAGAATGCGACGTGAAGTACACGATTTTGCGTTAGCTATACTACGTGGATGCGTAAGCTACCATTATGAATTCTCTCTTTATATTCATTGTTTTACACATGACTGAGCGCGGCCTGAAGACGCTGGAAACTTCGAAATGGCTTGTTATTTAACTTTATCAGGTATAAATATAAATAAATGCTGATCCGATGGATCAAATTTATATTTCGCTCGAGGTTCGTTTTTTTCTCTTTATTAATCCGAGGGTAAATTGTTTGATTAGAAAGTCGATCTAGAGTCTTCGGTACGATAGTGTACGGAGTGTACACTAGGCTATAGGTGTATATGTAGCTATATATAGGAAGGCACCTGAGAATATTACTGGCGCCTCGGTTCATCCCCATCAACCATTTTTCCAGGTGTTTAAGGGAATTTTTCCGGGAGCGTTATTGCTTCCGATGTAATTATAAGTACGGTAGCCCCGGACAGAATTGCATACCGTGCAATACGGTTGCAGCACACTGCACACCCCGTCCCACCCAACTCTCTGTAATTGTTTCGATGATTCTACCTCGCGAGCAGCAATTGCGCCTGGTTCGATTTTGCTCGCTTTTTCCAAGGCCGATCAGCGATCCGCCATATTTCCAGAGAGTAGTACCGCGACCTCAGCACGCAACCTCAGGACCTGATTGATACAACGCTTCTTACTTCGAATTGCCTACCTAACTGAAATCCTTCAACCTCAGCTCTAAAGTTCTTCAGCAAGCCTTTGCATTCTTCGCTACATTCCCAATTCGTACATATTGCACATTGCTACATGCATTCGCATTACCCCGTATCCACCTCCTAACACTCTCGATGATGCGTTCTCGCAAATGATCCCTCTGTGAAATTCCCATAAATGACTCTCCACAATACTTATCCCCGGGTACATGCAGTTGCATCATGGCCAAGAATGAAAGTGCGTGCAACTCGCTCTGAAAGTCTCGAAGGAGTCGATCAGCGACAATCGGTTCCCAGCAACCTGTACGACCTCTTGGCCGCTTGGAGCCGCGCCCACCATAAAAGAAATACGGCAGACAGAGCGGAGCGTGCATCAGCCACTGGCACGGACACCATGGAACATCCCTATGGGTAGACAGGTTGGTAGGTTGGTAGGAAGATAAATCTAAAAGATAATTCTAGGCTGCTTGTTCAGTCTGTCAACCGACTCGAGTGGTCATTTCCAAAATTGCTAGTTTGCGTTATTATTGCTGGTACCTAGCTCAGACTTGACCTATGGAAATTCCATGGTTATGGGAGATATCTATTGTGGGTTGCCTTTATTAAATTTACTGGGATGATAAGCCTTCCAAGAGAATTACGGACGGTCCACGTACCCAATAACGATAGGTAAAATATGGCGTGAATATGCAACAAAATACCAGCAATTCGAGGATGCGCAAGAACTCCCGTAACAACCTGCCCATGACATATACGACTCTGACCTCGCTTCCACGCCTCCCAGATCTCCTTCGAGCTCTCTGCTCTCTACCATATCCTTAGGCCGCGTACACAATGCGATACCTCGGTTCGTACCGTCGCGACGATGCGTAGTCACCAGTTCTACGAATACTCGGTCCATAACTATTGGGACATTAACGACGAGACGTAAAATCAAAATTCCATATATTTCTTGGAAGGTTTATACATTTTTTTTTGCAAAAAGAAATCTAACGTTAAAATTCCAAAGGACCCACCTTGCTCTCAACGTACGTTCTTTACTTTTTCAAATATAATTAAATGTTATTCGTGCTTATTTAGTTGGAGGGTAGTCATGAAAATTGACCGAGTTTCGCGGACTCCTTAAAAGAGTCGGACTAAGACGTTCTGTATCTCTAGAAGCTATTATTCCCAGGGGCTAACTACCCCAGCCCGTCTCCTAAGCACAATGTGCAGTCGACGGTCATTCGAAGTTTATTGCAAGGGCGTTTCTCGCGAGATGAGGGAGACCTCGAAGTACTAATGCATCGTGAAGTGCTAATTACCAAGTGCGTTCTGCCTCCCTGTAATAGTCTGGAATTTTATGGAGGCCACAATGCGTAACGCGTTTCCTTTCCTTGTACAGTTAGGACCATTCCTTTTCTTGCAGTGCTCAAACCTTTGGAGTTTCGAATTGCATTAGCTAGAAGAAAAGACATCTGAAAATACTATGAGCCGGAAATACATTAGATATAGAGTGGATCGAAAATGTATCCTACACTCATTAACGTCAGACGAATGAACTCGGGGCTGTAAAGAGATTTTGAAGTTGAGTCTAAAGTTAACCTCTCGTTAGATTCCTTCCTACTGGATGGACTGTTGGGGGGTAAATTGAACTGGACATCCAGTGGACTCCAGTGGGTAATGGTTACTCTAGGAAGCCGGCATTCTGCAAAGGGCAGCCCATACCGACCGTACTTCATTACCCAGGAGCCCCTGGCCTCACGGGTCATCCGTTATCATTTTTACAACTGCCGCCATTCAACAATGTCGAATAAACTTCGCTAGGTATTGCGGCTGTGTCGGCTCGCGAGGGATCCAAGGAACCTCTTACAGGTATCGATCCACGCCAAATCTTCGTCTATCCTTTCCAATCCGTTAATAATACAAGCTGCTACCAGAATTCCTGTGGGGTAGCCTCTCATTTTATTTCCGTCCCGTGACAGAAAACAGGTGGCCCTCGTCATTATCTAGGATAATTATTACTTCTCTGTCAAAGACAAAATCCAACCCACAGCATTGATCATCGGCAACGTATAATCAGTTACCGAGGAACAGCTACCCAATGTCCAAATACTTGTGGAACGAGACATAGAACCGTTGGCTTGGCGAATTGGAAATTTAATTCCAACCGGAAAGGTAGTTCTAGTCGGTGGTCGTTTAACAACGCGAACTCATTACCATTCGTCAATTTGAGGTACGTTCAGTCCGAGTGACCAATGGCTCTCTATCCGGTGTAATGGGCTACGGGCCGACATCCGTCACGAGTCCCATTCTACACGGACCGTTATAACTGGAGCACCCTCTGGAAATTCTCAAGCGACAGATCGGGGTTAGAGGAGAAGAGAAGGCAGGGGGTGGCAGCTCTCGGCTAGTCAAGGGTAGTAGTAGTGGTAGGTGGTATTGTATCGATGCTATCGGTCAATGTGCATTGCTCTCCCATAGATGAACAACCTAGCATGTCGGTAGAGAATAGCTGGCGAATAGAAGGGGCACAGGAGGAGAAGGAGGAGGAGCAGCAGCAGCAGCAACAACAACAGAAGCAGCAAGTCCTTGCCTCTTCTGAACGTAGCGCAAACGAGTTCCACTAACGAGTTGACAAATCGGGTCTCGTGGGGGTCGTGCCAAAGTAGATCTATAAAGCAAAGGTCGAGGGAGCCGGCTAGCAGCCATACGGATCACCCGTTACCGTACTGCCACGTTTATTGCTCTTGTTCGCAGTCTCGTAACGAATGACTTCCAGCCGTGTGAGCGAACTGGCTATCCACTCTCGAGACTCGTTGTTGCTGCTGCTGCTGCTGCTTCTTCAGGAGGTCGGTTTACTCCTATCATCTAGGTTTTCTATATATCTAATAGTAGGACCCGCGAAATATTTTTCGACATTTGTTCAATTAATATTCTCTTGTGTTCTTCTTCTTCTTCTTCGGTAGACTGGTGATATGTATATATATACAGTGTTCGAATATCCTTTTCGTTCCGTGTATAGGTCGATTCTACGTACGTGGTTTACCTCTATCATCTTTTACGTTACCAGTCAGCCAGAGAGAAGCAAGCAAGTGGCCAGTCAAGTCGGTGGGATACGTCGTTCGAGCAGCGCTGCACACCCTGTTATTTTCTAGAGGGCAAATTATCTTGGTTGCAGTGCTCTCGATGCACTTGCCGCGGTGGCCGTCGAGGTATTACCCATAGTTGTACAGAAGAAGTAGCATCTTCGCGCACGTATCTCGAGCCACCACGCCGCATCAAGGCACGTCCTACTGAATTGCGGCTCGAACGATCTACCCGTGCTACCAGCTACGTATAGCCATTCGCGAGAATACCATATACAGGACGGTTCATAAGTATCCTCGATATTCAGAAGTTGTTAGACAGAACAGTCAATTCTATTTGAGACCACAGAGATTTCGCATGACGCTAACGAATCGGTAAGACGTTAAGACACGTTTGTTCTTGTGGATATTTTGGAGCGAAGGTCTCCTTTCCAGAAATAGGAATGAATCCAGATGAAAGTGTATCTAAGTTTGAAAAATAAATGTTAGAGCTCTCTCTCCTTGACTCCTCGATTCTCGTGGCATCGCGAAGGAACCAAAGTAAAGGAGACACCTGGAATAGTGAAGAGCGCTACTGTGCTATTTAATGTGAAACTTTTAATCGTCAAGGATACGCAAGTAGAAGTAAAAGGATATTTGTGGCCAAGAGAGATTTGGCCGCTCTAGAAAATCGACGCCGTTATCAGTGGCGTACAGGCGCGTGTCTGTTGCGGGCACTTTAGTCTTGTTGGGCGTCGCCTCGTGACGTCAGGAGACGCTGTGATCCCGACAACCGACGGAGGTCTTTCTGATCTCTCAGTTGCTAGAGTGGCTTCTCGATATAGGATCGTATATGCGTGCTCGCGC
>JARPRG010000560.1:5835-27708 GCA_031001745.1 Hartigia nigra | reverse complement strand
GCACCGAGACGCTACCGACGCTCAAGGCGTCTCCGTAGCGTCGTTCGAGATTGACAGCTCTCGAGAAGACACTCCGAAAGTATTCCAAGCGAAAGGCACGAGCCGCACACTGATAGGAGCCAGAGCCCCCGGGATGCTTACTTGGAAACACTTTATCATCTCAACTTAATTCGGGACTTTAAATATTTATACCGCTGGGGTGACCTCACGACATGCTCACGCGCCATCCTCACTCTTGAGCAATGAAGCTATTTTTTTCGTGGCAACCATCGCAGCCGAGACTGATTTATGCCCGTGAACGCAGAAATATTCAAATTCATTTCAGAGTATCCCAATCTACTAAGCAAAGTTACCGTGGATCAGAACATACAGTCGATTCGTATCAAGTTCATTGAGAATGGATATTAAATTGTTAGGTATTATTTGCTTTATTTTGGATGACACGTTTCCGGATGTTGGTTCTATGTTGATTCCCAGTTTGGTCACAACGGCAGAATAATTCAGTCAAACCCACGCCCCCCCACAAGAAATACTTATGTTGTTTGACCCTTTCTTCGTTCCCAAGGGATGAGAAGGAGCCTGAAAGACGTGCGATGAAATCAACAAGAATAACTAGCATTGTATTCTGAAATACTTCCAGTACGAGTGACACTGGCAGAAGGGTTGAGCCGTTTAACCCATCTCTTGTTTAGCCACCCTCTGGTTCACCCCTGTAACTCTCCCAATTTCTCTTTTTTCTCTTTCTCTCTCTCTCTCTCCCTCACTTGCTCCTGCTCTTCATGCTTCTCTCACAGTTCTCCCAAAGAAAGGAAGGGTTCCTAACTACTGGGGCGGACGCTTCTTGATTGCCCGGCTGTTATTGCCTGTCAATTGTTCACGTTCGACGTTATTAAATTAATATTTGGGGGCAAACTTAAGCCGTTCCAACAGAAGGGGTCAGTAGATGTCCAGTTTTCCTCTATTTGCTAAGAATTTCCCATGAGGATTCGCATTCTTTCCTGAAAACCCTTTTTGCCTGATCTCTCCACATGTCCACTTCTCTTTATATGACTTTCCTCTCCTTGCTGTCTCTTGGATGCTCCTTTACTTTCTCCTCATTGATATCCTGCCAACCTGACAGTCACGTAGCAAGGAGCATCCCGATCTCACCAGGAGCAGTGTCTTGAAATTGTTTCTCGTGCCGCAAGTTTTGCTTACGGCTAAAACCAGCTCAAAAGGAGGAGACATAAGCTTCCGTTGTCAAACGCATTTAGCTACTACAAACGAGAACTTCAGTGGATACCTTCGGGCTATGTCGTTGAGTCTTGTCGAGTTTAATTACTGTGATAATGGGGAGTCAAAGGTATAGCTCGATAACCCTCTTGCATAACTAGAGTTGAGAATAAGATAAAGGGAGCATTATACGTTTTATAAGAGGGATTCATTGATTTCTTTGTTTTTCTTTTTTCTTTCTTTTTTTGTCTATTATCGATTTACGTTAGACGATATTACCTGCACACCTACAGTCGAGAATACCAACGGATTTAATTAGGAGAGCCCAGGGGTTGGTTCGCATGCTAAAAGTTACAATGCAGGGACATCCAGGAAGGAATTTACGAGACAGCCGAGTGGCTCGTGCAATTCTAATAAAATATATCGGCAATTACCACCCTAAATATTCTCACACCGAAGCGCTGTGATCTATAGTGCCGCCCGAGTCGAGTTAAATTACTTCGAATCGCTGTTTTTTAGCCGGACGATTACCTTCGCCTCTTACAATCAAGACTATAATCATTGTTCCATATATTCGTTAATCGTGTATGGATCTTATGTCCAATCAACATAGGCATCTGTACTGTGCAATTTTCAATTTGATCGTTTTAGCAAAATTTTACAATACTTTAAAAGTGATAGAATTTAAAAGTACACCTGCAAACACTCCACTCCAGTCCAATGGTCTTTCTAACGGGAAAAGAAACTTCGTGCTACTCTTGTAAATGACAAAATTCTCACTAACTAACGCTCTTCGAAGCGCTAACTCATTTTTCTAATTAAGCCAGCACTTCTGTCGCGGTCAAGGAGAGCAAAAAAAGACTGAAACTCTTTGATAAACTTAGAGGTTAGACCACGTACGTGTACAGTCAGAACAGTGGAAGTGAGCCAGTGAGCTAGCCAGCCAACTAGCCAGCCATCCAGCCAGCGAGCCAGGAAACGTCGAGTGAGTTTTCTCGTATGTGGGTGTATAAGCTGAGAGTCGGGGAGGACGAGGACGAGGGAGACCCTTTGGTAGATCAAAGCGCCCCCAAAGATCAATACGTTCCTGAGACTGGAGTCGTAGAGGGTGTCTGCGGGAGGAATGTGGGAGAGTACGATAGCTTGATTGAGGGCATCGGGCATTAGTGGCTCGACTCTCTTCATAAACATGTCACGTAGTTCTTTTCAAGGAGCGAACGGTACCAAAGGGGCATAAATGGACGCAATTAAGGGGGTCCAAATGTACGAGTTGATGCTGGCTACGTACTTCCTGAAAGGTACGCGCTGTGACTAGAACAATCATTATATAGACTTTCACTCGAGGCTTTCCAGTTCCTTATTATCGGTATATGACTGAGCGTCATGTTCAGTGTAACTAAGGAACTCTGGAGATTCGGAAGACCTAGCTGCTTGTAACCGCTAAACGAAGGTTTCAACCGACGACCGGGTAGATATTTGGTTAAATATTAACGACGTCGTTAAAATAGGGCATTTGCGGTTCGTTACGGACCTAGGGGTGCGTAACGACGACCCGTTAAGGTACCCCAAGTGCAAGCTATTCGGTCCTGAATGTCTGAACCAAGATATCTTCTTTCAGAGTACGTGTCCTGGCACTACGTTCTAGAGTTCAAGCTGTGTGAAGTGGGTTGAAGAAGGTGAAAGAAATTTAAAAGAGAATCGATGTGGTATACCGTTAGTGGCTAATCGCAAAGACTTTAACTCTTAACTTTGTACCAAAGACGATTTGTATCTCTCCCTGCTACAGTCTGGATGAACATAAATCCATCGGGTCTGTTACTTCCTGACCCAGTGTCCATATATCGCAGTGAGCTCGCAACTCTGCAACCCTGATCCCAGCGGATAGCTCGGCGAAGTCAGGGCGATAAAACTGTTGGCCAGTATGTAAATTCAGGTTTTACATATCCGTTAGATTTCCGATTGGAGACCAGGGGGGTGGCGCCGGGGTGAGTACAGTCTACGGCGAGGGTAGCACTTCAGAGAGGATGGCTTGCTTTTAGCGAAAGAACCGACTTCGGACACTCGTCGGGTCGTCGGGCACTGGCTCCGATAAAGCTGGCGAGGTGATATTTTAAGGGTGTCCGCCCTCTGCCGCCCCTCCTCTACCACGAACAGTCCTTAGGGTTGTGAGTAAGTAAGTGGGTGTACCAGTTAGGATGGTGTAGGGACACCGAGCATAAATTCTCAGACAAGACGAGGGATGACCGTGCTGCACGCGAAGTCCCACGATCCTTTTCATCCCCTTACTCGACCATCACCTTCTCTACCCTACTTCAACCTCTTTTGCTGTACTACCTTTGCCAAGCCTACCACTCACCTTCTACCTCATCTTCTCGTCCTCAGCTTGCTCTTTTCTTGCGATCTTACTTATTATCCTTGGAGCACACCCGCTCGTGTGGAGCTAACGATCTTTCTGCACGAAAAAAAAATTTTAAACATCAGCATCCCTTCTGTTTTATTATATTTTAGCAGCCCTCCTATTCTCAGCCCTCTTACGTCCCACTGATTCCGGAATTCTCGCTAGTCTCCCCAACCCAGCATCCGACTAATTCCTTGTCGCAGAGGGTAACATGCGGCTAGGGCATCGATTCGTCTTGAGAACCAAGTATACTCATTGCCCAAGTAATTCTAAGGGTTGAAAGACGTCCAAAGGGATACTTCGGCACGCGAAGGTACGACAGCCCGTTAAAACGTCACCTGGTGGACATTCCTAACACATGCCGAGCGTTGCTCGAATACCAAGCAGCTGTGATCCGACGCGTGTTTCACGTCGGACATATTCCGGATGCCAAGAAGCCCAGCATCCGTCTCGGTCCATCTGTCCATTTCACTGTCACTCTCTGCCGATCTAGTGATTTTTTTCTCACCCTTTTCTACATTCACTCCGAGCAGTGGACTACTGCTTCTCTCTTTTTCTTCAGCAAAAGAAATTCTTGAACTGTGTAATAGCACACGTAGAGTAATGACAGGGATAAGTTTAGTCGAGGGTAGAAGAAAAAAAGACAACGTATAACCACGATTTGTTTCCCACGAGTATAATCCGTGGTAGCATCATTTAGAAGAGCGGCGTAGACGTCAAGTTCCTCGGTGGGAGTGTTGATCGATGGCCACCCGTCAGTTGGCACCACTTTTAATTAAACCACCCTCAAGATTAGCTCCCCTCCTTGTAATTGTTTTAAATCTCGTCCCTCCCCCCACTAACAGACGCGGCAAACGCACCCTCTCGTAGTAGCACAAACGCCAAAAAAAAACCACAGACCCATCCTTGTGACAGATTCAACAGCTTGGCTGACATTTATAAGATCGTATAAAAGGGTTTCACCCTTAACCACCCCCAGGAGGGTCGGTACCGAATAGCCCAGAGATTTCTTATCTTAACGACGATGCTACGAATGTACGAGAGTAATTTTTTTCGTTAGATTTTTCTCAAAAATAAATTCCTCCTACAGACATCCTTTATCACAGGCAAATTACATTATCCCTTTCAACAATGATGCATTGGCAAAACTGTCTACTTACTAAGAAGGATGCTCGCTGGACCAGAGTGTCTCATACTGCAGTATCCGTTCCAAGTGCAGCACCATTAGATACAGTCAGCCAAATGGATGGATAGGTAGACAGCAGTGGAAAGATGCACCGTGAGAGAGGTTGTAAATAGAGAGAGAGAGAGAGATAAAGATAGTTGGCATATCCATCCACAATGCCCATTCAAACGTGTAACCGTGTAACCGTGTAACTGTGTTCCGAGTTTAGCGGCGTCGAGATGTATGGTAATTGTACGTAGCTAAGTTACAGACTTGGAATAGCCCGGGGACTTGAAGGATCTTCCAGTGTATTACAGACTCAACATGCACCACCACCTACGCATATAGGCGTATCGCGTAGTGAGGAAACTCGCTAGGAAAACTTAGCCTGTTAATATTGCACTGCGTGCAGTAAGCGAGTGTTGGTTCAGAGAATTCAGAAATCCTTCGGTATTGTCAGTCGTTAGATATTTGATTATCAACATACTTTCAAGAGTCACTAGTCTAGACACTCTTCGATTTATGGATGACGGTATGATCTGTCCGCTAGGATTCTGAATAGGTTATACGATGTATCAGCGTAAATCCCAGAGGAGAGGTCATCTCTCAAGCACCTTGAGTTGACCCATGAGATCTTTTTAGCGAACTGGCCAAAAGCCTTTGGATGGCTCATGAGATCAAAGAAAGACGTGAGCTCGTGGTATGGACGATAGTTGAGTTTTTTGACCCAAGGTTTGAGTGCTGTTTATCGGTACGTCTACGACGTTGCCCAGATGGCGGCTTGGCTATTTTCGGTGTACACACTCGAACTACCTGTCTCTTACATCGCTCCTCTTATATTCGGAACTGCTTGAACTCGGGCGACTGGCAGTTAGCTACTGTACACTCTACATAGGATCATCGGTTGCAATAGTTTGTACGGTGCAACGAGCAGAAACACCTGACGTTGGTACTTGCAGTCAGTATCGTACTACATTGACTTGAACTCTCATACTAATCTCGTGTATTTTGAACGTTCAGCAATATGCCAGGTGGTGCCTAAAATGCTGACCCTGTGTTTGAAGTCTCTACTCAGAATCTTGTGTCTAGACAGAAGAGCTGTGGGTTCTAAATAGTTGCATCTTTTTTGATGTACAAAGTGAAAATTTAGGGATGTTGCTTATCCTCGTGAACGAGAGTGGAATGACGCGGTAGGCAAAAGATTTGACACTCTTTAAATCCGTCAAGGGGTAGGTACGAACACAAGGGGCGAAAAGAAGAGGAGGGTGTAATAGGCGCTGGAGGAATCCAGTGTTATTTAGGTAACGTTTTACTTTGTCATCTCCGGTTCATCTCGACTGTCAACGAGGCTGTATTATAAATGCTAGCCAATTTAAAATTCATTAGAAGCTGAAGCCTGGAACGCGAAGGCTTTCGCTTGGTACCATTTTGAAGCAACCCCCTGTCTGTCACTTTGGAGCTTTTGGAGGGGATAATTGTTCGTCACTGAAAACGGGACGAAAACGGGAATGAAAATAGGGGACGGGTCTGAGGGGATGGGTGTTAGGTACGGAGATGGCAGGAGGAGACGAAGCGTCTGAGCAGCAGCCAATCTTCCCCTCTTCTTGTTTATTTAAATAATGTACGTGTTGGGGCACACCGGGGTTACCCTGGAAATGGATGACTACAAAGCCTCAAAATCCGCTGAGCCACCCTGGGAATCTTACGGGCTCATGTGACATCAGAGGAAACCCACCTGCCAAGTCAGTCGCATTAGCTGCCACTTTTCAAAGTTCTCCGTCCTTGCATGGGCCATCGGTATTTTCTACTTTCTCTATACTTCGTTCGCATCCCGTATGTTTCTTTTTTCTTTTTCTTCGCATCATCCTTTTATTTATAGGCTTGAATACCGGAATGTCTCAATGTCAGAATGTCAGGGCGTACAAGTGCATCTATTGCAGGTGCATGTTTTACTTGATTTTTGAGTAGGTCCACGCAAGGAGGGAGAAAAGTCGAGGTATAAGAGAGAAAAAAAAATAAAAGGTAGGAATGAAAGGAAAAGAAAGAAAGAGCAATGGGAATTAGGTACGGAAAGGGCCTCCCCCTATGGATTTGAATTGGGGCTCGATCAATCGTGCCTCATGGCGCTGGCCTCTTCTTTATAAATGAGACGGAAGGGGGTGCGGGGTGTTGCACCCCCTTCGGAACCAGTTCAGATATTCACCGGTTGATTACCGTCCTGGCTCTGTAAGGGCTGCCTGTGAATCCCCAGGAGGACGCTAACTCGACAACTGACAAATTAGCCCGGCGCTACGACGACACTTGCAAAATGGGGTGACAAGCAGACCGTTTTGGTTTGAATTTGATGGGCCAACCTTCCTGCAAGGATAGGAGCCAATAAAACGAGTCTTCCAACTCAATTTTCCTAGTGACGTACAACAAGCGATTCGTCTTCCACTCTTGGTCAGCTGTGTCCCTATCATTCTTCACTGGCAAGTAGAATCTCTTATCTAGCAAAGAGCGGCCACCACCGATCCTTCTGCAAATTGCGATTTTGCTCAGTTATAACTATACGATAGCGTAACCCGGCTGTGAATCCCTATCATAGTCTCTTCGAGTTAACTTCTCGGAGTCTGTGTGCCACATTCTAACGTACGATATAAGCGATTTGAACTTTGACTATAAGAAAATGGTGAACTGCATGAAGAACGCTGGTGGCATTCGAAATACAGTGGGGATACCGTGGTGTCAATACTTTTGAGTTAGCGTCAAGAGAGAGCAGGAGAATTGTTATTCCCAGTGCGTAGGGACTCGGTGTCGCTTTCACTACGGTCGCTCACTGATAAACGAGCGGTTTTCACTCACCCTCTATACGATACCCCTCAATGTAAACTCACCCTCTTCAAAGCGATACGCTTTAAGCCACGAGGTAACAGGGCAACTTCGTGTCCGCGGTGTAGAGCGTTCTTCGACTTAAACGATTGTCGCCGACAGCTTTTAAATTGATCGTTCCTGGTAGCTGCCGTTCACTTTTCCACTTGTCCGATTCCGAATATCCGTGGTGGTGTCCAGAGCCAAGTGTCTTGGTGACGTTATCAGCAAAGGTTGAACCGTGTCAGGATCCTTTATTCCGAAGGAACAGAAAATTCGTTCACGCGACAAATCCCAAGGACAAAGCCGAAAGACGCACCTACAACGAGTACGTGATCGGGAAAGGTAGAGCGTCACGTTTCCAGACCTCTTGGGAACGATGTCTCAAACGACCACGAGGGACTCTGACACGCACCTGCACCGCGGCTTTTGCCAGGGATAAATATTGGCCCCAGCAGTCCTGGATAACGTCTCTGATATCACGTCTCAGGACGAAACATATCCTGGACAAAATAGGGATGCTTCCCGGGACGATAAGTTTGTCATAGGCAATTTATACAATTGGCATGGCGCGCCGCTATTTGGCACAAGGGACTCACGAATTTATGGTTAATGTCCCGTCTTGTTGCTGCGCCAAGAAATATCTGTAATTTCGTAACGGACCTTCGAGATGTCCTGCCCTTCTTCTTGTATCGAAGCGATTGACTCATGAAGCTTGACCATCGTGAAAAATTTCACTGTCCCACACTGGGATCTACCCTACGCGTTATCCTATTGTGTTTCTGAATAATGGCTCGTTCATCCAGCAGTCGCAGATTCCTCCATCTTCCTGCAGCCTTCCTTTCTTCTGATTTTCTAACTGGGACCATTGGTATTCCGTACGAAGATTCTTGGCATGTCTGGCAGCATTGAGGGCATGTGTCACCCAGAACGATTGGGAGGAAGGGCTGGAATAGCTCTTTAAAATTGCATCGGATCTATACCGTTAAGGACACGTGCGCTTTTTTTAATGTCCCAACCAATTCTTACGATAATGTCCTTTAAACTTTTATTCACGATTATCAATGTACGTGGATAGCATTGCTATTGCTGTTGCTACGAAACTGTCTTTACTTTTCTCTGTTACTTGGTCGTTATATCGCTATTACTTATTGTGTGCCATACAAAATCGAATTCTTCAATGTAACATTTAGAGTTGGGTCTTGCGGATTCACGGGGAGAGAAACATCCCTTATCGAGATAGTCTCCATTATCGCATTATGTCTGGACAGGGGTTCCAGATCTCAGGGGGAAAAAGTTTTGCCAATGATTAACCGAAGTTAACTTTGTGCCTTCGCTACGCATGTACTAGCCTCTAAGTAAGTATACGATGGGTTCTTCGAACATACTTCAACTTATTTACGCGATTCATTCGCACTCGGCAAATAACAAGCTACTCTTGGATTTTCATATTTTACAAAATTATCGTGCACGGACGGAAAACAAAAGATAATTATAAGTCATACGTGAATTGCGCAACGTAGGAGAGTCAAAATGACAAATGTTTCGATGGAATTCAAAAAAAAGACAGTCTAATGCGAATTTCGGAATGAAATAAATCATTGTACAGAAGATATAAGAAATTCGGGAATATTCCCGTGGAATTTTCCAAATTTGACTAGTGTTCCGCAAGGATGAGTATATTTACAGCATCGTCCAATGGAAATTTACTTCGAAGAGGACTCCTCGGTCCTCTGTCACAGAGAAACGTATCAGCTGGTTGGTTAAGCGATGAAAATATCACTATACCCCGAATTGCTAAAGTTGTCACATGTATTTCATATTTTAGGAAACGTATGTTTAGCACAAAAAAGGGAGAAGCACGGCGATGGCTTCTTGTCAAAATTGAAGGAAATTTTCAATCGTTCGGCAGGTATGATTAAATGATATTCTTTTGTTTTAAAGCTTCGTCCTTTCACAATTTCGTCGATAGTCATAGAGTCTTACAAGAATCATGCATCATCCGATGAAATGGACCAGTACGGTTTTGTTCTGCATTGTGATCAAGCTATACAGGGTTTCTCGGGATTAGATCGACATTCGCTTCGACTTATTCGCTGTAGAATAAATCCTCACAGCATTGGATACCAACGGAGTATGTCAGTAACGAGTTGGATGGGTGAACCAATGAGACTTTCATCTAGAAACACAAAACCACCAATAAGGGAACCGAATATGCCAGATAAACCTAAAAAGGAAGAGAAAAAGGAAAAGAAACAGAAGAAACCAGTTATTCGAGTAGATGCTACCGAGGAAGCAAAGGATATTTTGGAAGCAGGGACGAAGGAAATGAGTAATTCTGATGGTGCAAATTATCATTGCCAATGGGGAGTGAAGTTGGCTGAAAGTACCGCAAATTCTGATGATCCTGTATTACGGGATATGCCGGAGTACGTTATTAAGCAAAGATGGGGCGTGAACGTCAAGGAATACTTGACCAAAGCGGAAGCAGCGGCGATTGCGACATCAGTAACTAAATCCAAAAAGGCAACCAAGGACAATCAGGAAGTTAATGCAAATTATGTAAATCTTGAACGTGCATCGAACACCGGGACGCGCACTGACGTAACTGTAGGTGACGCCCTGAAGAATCCAGTAGAACCAAGAAATGTTCTGGTTCATCAAGCTGGCGATTCTCTGGAAACTTCAGATCGTCCTACTGTAGATTCTATTGCAATTCATTTACCCAAAAGTATGGAAAATGGCGTAAACGATAGTGTTATTGCTGAGGGGATTGACAATCCTTCGGAAAGATCTGAAAACGTTGAAAAGGAAAATTGGGATAGTAATCAGTCTGAACGTTGTTTAGATTGCGATTACAATATTCCTGAAAATATACCTCTTGGTGGAGAAATTTCAGCTTGGGAAGACGTCGCGGTAAAATCGAAAATTCGTGAAGATCGTCTTGCTGCAAGTATGGAGTCTGTAAGCCCGCTGGAATCTACCAGTAAGATTTTCATTCGACCTGAACCTCCCGAACCGAAATTGGACGTAGAAACCGTCAGAGCCGCTAATGATTGGAAAGATATTATCGAGGATGAGGTTAATAGATCCGAATACAAAGCACTGAGATCAATGGAAATCAAACGTGCCCTTAATCGAATGGATCCTGTAATTGCTGCTCGGAAAATTGATTACACTACTCAAAAAAAATTACACACCTACAGTACATGCTCAACTTATACACTGGACTTTGATAATAATTTGCCTATTGATAGGATAATAAAAAAGAGAATGAAAATAGATCCGATCTCGTCTGCTGGCAGTAATTCCGGGATTGGAAAGGAATTTAACGTGGAATTGGAAAAAATAGCAAAAAATGAAAATCCTATTAAGCAACTAGAGATTCAAAGTCCAATTGATCTGGAAAGTTTAACGATTCAACCGAAACTTTCGACGGTTGTTACTGGAATGTTGCAGTCCGGTCAAGAAGAAACAGCAACTCAATTGACTGTGAAGGATTCAGGTACGACTGTGGATAAAATTGAGGATAACGAGGCTCTACTCTTGGAGGATTCGAATCTATTATCTCAGGAACAGGAAGCTGAAACAGTTCTTGCAATTTCATCCGTCGAGGATACATCCGATGATCATCTCAATTTCAATGAAGATTCAGAGCATGACGAACGTACAGAATCCGATGGTCCTGTGAAAGCTTCTATATTCGAGGAAATTTCGTCGGATCCAGAGGAAAAGTCATTTCTGAATTTTGACTCCCCAAAGAAACCGATATCATTAGAAGAGTCCTTGGAACCCACAGAATCGCCAGGACTTCTTATCGCTGAGGATAGTCCTGCAACCTCTAGTTGGCATAAGAGAAATGATCTGAAGGATAAGTATGAACTCTCCAATTCCCAGGAAGAAGAAGGTTACGAAGAGGATGATGAATTTATCATCGACGGAAATTTCGTAAGGATACCAGGTGATCCTTATCCTTACAGTAGAGAGAATATAAAAAGATGGCAAGTACCGAGTGGAAAAGGGTTCAGCAAAGAAGATTCATTTCAAGCACCACTAAGTAGTTCGGCTAATGAAGCGGTCCAGACTTACAGTCATAATAAAGTAGAGGAATTTACAACTTTTCCTAATTCTGAACGAACTACTACACCTTTTTCTCATTCCCGTCACGGTATGGAGACTGATTCCATTCAGCATCAGGCACCCATCCGGAAAATGTCTCGAACAACCCAAAACGAACAAAAAACGACATCCCTCTCAAAACCTAATGAACTCTCTGAAGTTAGAGAACGTTCCCCATTGCGTTTCTACAAAAAAACTTTAGAAAATCAGCTGGTTCCACATTGTCTACAAAATAATAGCAAACAGAATTTTAGCACCAGCCAACCAAGTTCATCCCTTAGAGGAAATCCTGTTCTGTCATCCCGCGCTATCTACGCGGAGACTTATCTCTTTAATATCAACAGGAGAAACGTCCTGTATGATAAAACTGAGACGAATGAATCCCCAAAAGGATAGACAGGACGAAACTTAAGAAATGTTCCTAATATGTCTGAAGTTGAAGTTGTTCGGGAAGCGTGAGTATTTACCCCGGGTCGCTGCACTCATTCTTGCCTACACCTCTAGGTGCTCATCTCGTGAAGACACGATGGTATAACGTAAGTGTACCCGGAGTAAATAGCCACGTTTGCCCCAGCTAATTCTCCTAGTCCGTGCCCACCTACTTCTTCGTAGCAGAGCAGCTCACGGGCACTTACGTTATACGGGATCATGAGAGAGAGAGAGAGAGAGAGAGCGAGAGCGAGAGCGAGAGCCAATCATTCCTTACCAATTCAGAGCTTTTACTTGTCGTAGAATCACAGGAGCGAACTACTGAGATTAAAGATCGAACCGATGGATATCAGGAATTTGATGAGCCGCTCAAACCTAAAATGAGGCCTGATGATCATCCTTGGTCCGAGGAAGAGTGGGACGATAACACTAAGGCGACAGATCAATCGGTAAAGATTGATAAAAACGAAGGGAATGTTTTTAGAGCGCAAACCATGCACCCAGATATCAGTCCTCCTGTTGAAGATGATGCAAATTTTCAGAATCTCTTCGAAAGTGGTTAGTGTTTTTAGCTGTATGTTTTGAATCTTTAGACTTTATTTTCTCTGTTTTGAGATAACGACGGGATTTCCTGTTGTAGAGATTAGTGATCTCGTAGAGAAGCCATTGACTCTTAAAGGAAAAAATATTAATAAGGATTCTTGCTGGATTAATGAGCAAAGTGAATTCATCAAAAAACGTCTTGAGAAACGTAAGCTTTTCATTGATAAATTTTAACGTTGCATTTTGATGGTTTCGATGGATTTCAGTGGCTAATGGACTCGAAGATGAAAGTATGTATGAGTTAAAGAATTATATTCATCTACGCCCTGATAGGATTAAATATACAAGAACTGCCATAACGCGACAAAAACTAAAGGATCAAATCATGTCACCGTAGAATAAAATCATTCCAAAAGAATCACTGAATAACATTTTAATGATATAAAACCTCACGATCTATGGATCACTAGACGCGACTCTACTGTTTGCCAAGTAGAATGTCATTTATTTTTCAATATCTTAAACTGTAGCATTGCTAATATCAGATCAGTATAGAGTCGAATATTTCGGTGTGACGTTAACCCAATTATCAGGGAAAATGGAACCACGTGAGAATCCATCAAATAGAAAAATTCACGTGTGCAAGAACCACCGAGGATGTCGGTCGATCGATCTTCAAGTTTGCTCGTGTAGTGCGGTAAGTGGCTGATGATAAAATGAAAAGAGATAACGAAACTCGAAAAAAAGGAAGTGTATGCTTTAAAATTGTGCAGAAATTCTGGCCCATCACAGGTGCGTGCCTTTAACTCGCAACTCAGCTCCGAAAGATGAATTTATCGGGAACTTTGCCGTTCTTTTCGGGCGCGAAATCATCGATGCGTGTCTGCCGGTCACGAAGGGGACGCCTCAAGGCTATTATTTGACGAGCAGCCGGTCGATCGCTACGATTTCTGTATGATCGGCTATCTAATCATTCAAATGGTTGCTGCTGTTTAGAGAGAGGGTCCAGAATCACGCGGTTACACGGACAGTGGCTCTTAGTCTCCCTTGAAGTGAGGCTAGGGGACTGAAACGGGTCTACGGAGTCTGCCAGTAATTTGACGGTAATAACGCCTGGTCCTGGTTACCGATTAGACTGCGATCACGTAGCCAGAGAGATCACGTAATCATCGATTAGACATCGATGATTCTCCTAAAGTAGGTATAGCAGCTGTTCCTATTTTTAGATCCATATTGATTAGCTGACACGTCGCCTAGATCACTTGGCGATTTTCAACCGCTTGCGTGCAACATCCAATCCTGGATCCCATATCGATTCTTCCATAAATCAAAGTCTTGGATCCTTGACTATCTCAGCCTTTGAATTATGGAATTTTACGATGATCAGCAATGCGTTGCGTGTCATCTTATACCACTCTAGATCTTTGGATCCTGCAGATCCTCATTCTCTTTTAGATCCTTTGCATTGGAAATCAAAGACAATTTCACCAGTCGCTCGAGGTATTCATTCGTCGTGCGCGAGTATCGTCGATAATTCATTAGACATTCTAGTTGCTTAGCTTAGACTAGTTTTAGCTTCTGATCCACATGGTTCTAGTGCTTCCAGGGGACAGAAGAAGACGGGTAGGATTGGCATTGGTAGCGCTTGACTTTATTTACGACTAGAGGCGGCGAGTGCTCCGGGTTCAGTTCTCCTTGACCCTCTCCCTTTCTTGGGGTTAGAACGATATAATCTCGACGTTAGCGTGGATCATTCCCTTCGCGCTTGCTGCACTATAAAAGATCACCCTATGCCTGTATATTACTCACGCCGGCGTGTTTTCACTTGGCACGGCGATCGATGCCGATATCATAACTCCTTGTCCCAGCGCCGTTCAACCAGCAAATCTCGAAGCGAGAGACTCTCGTCTCTCCTTTCCTCTCTTCACGGTAGCGATACTCATTCCGATATAAGCATCGCCGACGCTAAGAAGATGAGAGGTAGAACTCTCTCTCTCTCTCTTCTTCTTGTTCTCCTTCTTCTTTCTCTTTTCACTCTCTTACGGACTTATCTACACTCATTCGTTTTTACTTTCTCTCTCTAGCTCATCGTGTGGAGTGAAACAGATATGGAACTTGGTTACCTCAGCAAGTTGGGTAGTCAATGCTTTCTCAATGTCAGGAAAAATGTTAGTTCGCGCGGGGACCTTAGCTTTTAGGAGTATTCGGAGAATCTAAAGATAGATGGATGGTTTACAGATTCCCTTAAATACGTCAACATTTATGCGAAAATTCCTGAAAGTAAATCGACGAGGGAATGTTTTCATATGACGCTCGGCTGTCACGGGTCCTAGCCAAGTCAAACGCTTATGAAAGTCGAAGAAGCCGAAAATGGGCTGGTACATATTAATATCACGATGAGATCAACTAACAGGAGATCAGCCATCTTGATACAGCGAGGAATCTCTTTGTAAAAACACAAGAGAATCGATTGATGTCACAAAACAAGTGAAACGCAAAACGACGACTCCCTGCAAATCATCAATGGTTCGTTCTGATCCGAGACGCACTTACAGCAGTGATATTACAAAAATCTCAGTGTGCCTTCTAGGCGGATATCTTTCAATTATCCGTTAATATGATAGGCGGTGATATTGTTGCAAGTCACCACTACGTCGTTCGCTGCAGCACACGACCTGTGATTAATTGACGTCAACTGCAGACCTCGCGGGCGACCTAACCGCGACCTCCGCTACAAATTGCTAAATCCATTGATACGCGGTATGATTACACTTGGCCTGCTACCACGTTTTACCAGGACAAAGCAAGAAAAAAATAAACGAGTATCAAGAAGAGCGAAGTTACTATTAGAAATTGCAACACTTGCCAGAGGAAAAACTTGAGAGGAATCATTCTTCTGTGCCTAAAAGTTCCGACGGAGTCGTCGTCGGTTCTGGTTCTAGTATGAGATAATGGTCGAGCAAGTTCATCGACCAATAGGGTCGCTCGAGCGAGTAATTACCGCGTGGGAGCATCAGCACGTGTCAGTCGATGCTTGATGTGAGTTACGCACTTACGTGGACCGTTTATTTTGTCCCACGCATACGACGCATTTTCACGGATCGGTATTTACCAGAATATCACGAAGTTACTTTACGATAAGTTATTCTGGTCCCAATGGAGACCACACGAGCAACTTTGTAGCAATGCGAATAGTCGATGATGGGTAGAGAAGTTGGCAATTTCGTGTAGCGTACACATTGCTCGAGGACTCTCGAGGCTTCTCACCGTTTGCCCATGAAATCTTTCGTTTTCGATAGGACCCTTTAGGGTCCTCGGCTCCTTTCCTATATAGGGAGGCAGGAATGTACGTTTCTGAGTACGATGGCCCGAGTTCTCGTGGCCGGAAATGACGGGATGAAAAGTTTCCCACTCGAGAAGAGAATGAGGGACGTCGCCTCGTCGGAGCGACAGGTATTTAGGGAACGACGTCGTTCCCAGTTTAGGACCTATAGACTCTACGAACCCTGGACCTCAGACTTCGGATCTTCCAGGATCCAGAGTCCGTGCACTAGACTCTTCCCATTTCGTTGCTACAAGACGTTTTGGGCAAATGGAAAAACGTTAATCGAAATACATCCTGTTAAGGCTCTGCTTCCTTTTTACTTGATTTCTCTCATTTTCTTTCTTTCATTATCTCACTTTCGCTATTCGCCATTCTTTTCCCCTTTGCAGTAGTATCGGCGTCGATGACGGTCCTAATCGTTCTCGCGTTAGCCCCGACAAAACACAATAACTCGTCTCGCGGTTATTAATCGCATCGTGACGAACGGTTGATCGGCCGAGAAGAAATCGGCGTGGCGATGATCGAGTGTCGGGGCGCTTCGCTAAACCCTAAGGTCTCGGTCCAACCGGTGGAACTCATGAGCACTGCTAATGACAGTGACTTGATTCCATCAGGAGAATCAAGGCTGCCGCTTCTGTATTGGAGTCATAATCACAGTAGAATTATGACGGCCGGTACGTGCAACGGGGCGCCGCTGTACGTTTGCCAAGCAGTTATTAAATCCTAGGTGAAAAAATCACAGTGTCAACAAAGATAACAGGAAATGATAAAGCGACTGATGAGTGCCTCGATGGATTTTAATAATGTCACGGCTGCTGAGCGATGCCCTGCTTGTCGTCAGTGTCCCGGTATCTCTGTTTACTTTTATCCAAGTTAATACCAGGACTAGGCCCTCCTCGTTGACAGATCGCACACCAGGCACATCAGCGCAAATTGCTGCCATGTTGAAAAGGTCTGGTGCGACTAGTCAGCTTCACGAGACGATGACGCATATCCATCTCTCGTGAGTTTCTCGATTTTTTAAGATCTACACAGCGTCTCTTAGGTATCCGAAAAATGGCCGAGTAAACCAAAGCCAAAGACAGACATCTGCCTAACGTGTAATGGCATAATTTGCCAAGGGACCTAATCGCATCATTGTTACTTGGTGCTCCAGCAGAGTGGAATAAGCTGATCGTGTCTCAGACGTTCCTCAGGGTGGCAGTACTTACTGTCTGTCCAAGGAGCCAAATTAAATTACCGTCATCTAATTATTACGAAGCATCGAGCCGACTTTCCTTTGAACGATCGTTTAAATGTTGAACTCCGCCTCGAACGCCTTGAACTTTTCTTCCACGTTCCGACGTGAAACATTTCTTGGCAAGCGAGATGAAAGTTTGAGATGAGATGAGAAAGTGGGGAGAAGAATTGTCTTGGACACTGCGAGAGAATGGTATAAAGATGCTGTGTGTCCCCTCGTAAACAAGGCATCGTTAAATTCAAAATAACCAGCAGCTTGGAGCAGCTGTTGGCACCGATCCGTTGTTGACATAACTTTGACAAAGGCGTTGACAAAAATCTCGACGGTTCGTTGGCAATGCGCCCTGTGTGTTCCCGTGGCGCGTGGACCGCGTGAATGCAGTTTGCACTTTTTTACGATTTCGAAACCATTAAAAGCTGATAAATCTCTTTCTGTGCGTCCCGACGTGGTTCGCCGTCGAGGAGGACTATTTTCGGCCGATGACAGCCCCACCGTGGCACCGGCTTGTAAAAACATTGAGGGATCGCCGAGTGCGGGCCAACGTTATGCTTGCTCCTGTTTGTCACTCGCGCTAGCGCCCCGGGCCAAACAAACATTTCGAGCAACTCCCCTTACTTTGCGTTTACTCGGGCTAGTGACATCCGAGTATCATCGCCGCACGCGCCGCTGCTACTCCGATTATTAATAGTCTAGTAGGAGAGACGAAATCTCTTTCAGACTGTCTATTGACTTTGGCATATCTTAGCGATTGGGACACTGAGAATGATTGAGTGTAATCTATTTTGCGTATTAATCACTTTTTTCTTTGTTTCATGTAACCCAGACTGACTCCAGTATCGGATGTATCGAGTCGCCCGGAATCGTCGCCAGGAGAATAGAGAACTTTGTCACTGAGTGAGTACATGTTACTGTAGCTAATGTATGATTATGTATATCATCGAAAGGGAGGAGGACCACGCGGAGAGTCGAATTAATCGTGAGAAAAGGGTTGAAAGAGTTATAGGATACCTTGACCGTCCTTCGTGCCTGGAGGCATTTGCTGATTGGCCTCCGCCTTTGGGCTGCAGGATTTTAATTAGCAAGGTTTACTCTTTGTACACAGAGTAGGATTTGCATTTCTCTATTCAAAGGATTCTGGCTATCGATGGCCTTAATGGCCATCATGCATAGGTTTCGATGAACTCTATGAATCTAAGAATAACGTAATTAATAGGATGTCAATTATAAATTTGATATCGTGACTCTAGATACGTCATATCGGTAGATAGGTGCTGAGCATAGGTACCAGATGGAATTCGAAGGGCTCTGAACTATTTCTGAACTGTTCGCATCATTCTCGTATCCCCTGGCCATATAAAAATAAAGCCTTTGACACAGAACCCTCGTTACGTATGGATTCCGCAACCGAGAAAAACTCCCTCGTCTATGTATCGCTTTATTTCTGGTCTCTTCACGGCTACCGCTCTGTCAGTCATTGCGCGCGTCACCTACATGACAAATGAGACGTGTCGTGCGTTTGTTCAAATTACTCCTGGCATTACGCGTGCTTTACACATACTTCTTGTCACCTTCTCTCTCTCTCTCTCTCTCTCTCTTCCTATCTCGCAACCGCTCGCACTCCTACTTCTTCACTACTTGTCCTCTTCGTTACTTTCTGTTTTCTCCCTTTGAAATATTACTCCCAGCGACAGCCTCAAGCATTTCGTAATTCCTCTGTCGGCGAACTGATAGACTTTGGCAGCGATCATTGCCAGAATTCGGTAGACCCTATTTTTTTCTTTAACTGTTAGCATTGGGTGACACGAGATAAAATTAGTCGCGGATCAAGTCAAAAAGATTAAGAGTTGGTATAAAGAGAGGAGAAGGGAATGAATTCAAATATCTCCCATCTTCACGGATTGGTTGGCTGGATGGATGGATGGATGGATGGATGGAATATAGGTAGTAGCTAAGGTCGAGAAGTCTTGATAGTCATCGTATAATAGTTACGTCGTGTTTTTCGCCGACGACGACAAGTAATCCAGAATCAATTATGGACACATCGTAGCGCTAAAGAACTCGGGAAGGGCAGGCTAAGTGTAGCGAGACCTTTTTCAACCCTGAAAATCATTAATCACTTGCTTTTTAGCTCGAAATTCCCTCGCGCCTGGTTTACAAAACGAGGGTCGCTGAAATCGCCCCGTCACCCACGACAAGAGGGCTGCTTTTTGTTCCTTAAACAGCCGTCCCTCCATACCAGATCGATGCCTCCTACCTCCCTTCCACTAACAAATCGGTTGTCCTTCGATTGACCAACTAGGACCATCCTTGAAAAATTCAGATATTTCATTACTGTAGTTCCAGCAGACTCCCTCATACAATCAACCCTTCGTCTCTCTTGGGGTCTTACTTGACCATCTGAGTGACAGTCGCATAGCAGCCTGATCACTTTACCAGAATACGAAATCTAGCAGTGGCTCTAGCGTGAAGTCAGTGGGATTGACTGACTGACTACCGGGTTACAAGGACTGAAATAACAGAGACGCATTAGCGTGGAGGCGCGAGGATCAAAGTGAGGGACTGGGAGAGACATTGAGGGAAAGAAAAAAAGAAAAGAAGAAAGACGAGATAGAGGCACCAGAAAAGGAAAGATAAAAGAGAGGGGAGGGAAAAAATGACAAAAATAGGAAACGCCACCCAGGCCGTCTCGCGAGTTTTACGTGTACGTTAATGCGTGTCGAGTATCCTGGGGTCCATCCTCTATAATTAGCCTGTATTGTGTTATTCACGAGGAGATTATTGCGCTCATAAACTGCTCATAAAGTTTTTCTGGATACCTTGAGCCAATGGCTTGCGCAGGAGTTCATCCGTGTTTGCACGAAGCATCAGTTCCATCCGGTACGTCGTATCCTTCCCGATAACGCGGATAGGTTACCTCGTCCGTTCCTACTAGCATAGATACTCACAGCTACCTAGGAGGAGTTCACACTCTGAAGTATCTACCGTGGAATGAAAAAAGGAAGATCCCTCCAGCCTCCTGTCTATGCCCGTAAAACAAAAGATCATTAAAGGAGCAATCCCTATGGTGACTCTGCTTATGCTGACGGTGGCGACTGACAACGTTCGTGATGGTCCTGATGATGGCAGCGGTAATGGTGGCGGTCTGACAAGAGGAGAGAAACCCAGAGAAAAGAAGATCCGAGGGAAGATCCATTCCAGGAGGGCGATGCTGTGTCCTCGGAAAGCAAGATCCTTTTCTTCGGACGATGACGTTGCTTATCCTGAGGAGGAACGGCAGCTCACGTGTCCCTCTATACGTGACTCACACCCTCGTGAATGGACAATACACGTAAACACATGGAAACACCAATCGAGAGACAGAAAGAAGAGATGCGGTTGTGGCGGATGACGAGATGGACCGGGAGGATGCTGCGGGAGATCGTGGTATGGGATCTGAGAGGTTCTCGCACACACATTTAACATGAAATTACTTTTACATTGTCCCCGACCGAGTGATACTCCGAGCTAACTAATCCTTTGTGTCACGCGGCGAACGAAGGAATTTCTTTTGAGACGCGATGAAAAGAAAAAGCGCGACCACCGCGCGCGGCCACCGCAACAGCCGTACGCCGATCGATTCATTCGGGAATCGCGTCGGCTGCCTTCGACCTTCGATCATCAAAAACACTTCATCTGCGTTTTTCTTAAGGAAGAAAGAGAAGAAAACGAAGGGGAAAGAAAAAGAAAAAAAGATAGGGATCATTCGTCGCTTCTTCCTTGCTTCTTAATCCTCTTGCCCACGTATCGTCTCTCTCCTTTATTACACCCCTCTTTCTCTCTTCTCTACTTGTTTTTCTTGCTACGTATTCCGCATTGTAACAACACTCCTGCTTGCCTTTACGATTCATTTCTCGCACGTTTATCCTGAGTTTGTCGAGTGTTTTCGTACCGAATGCCCGTTTGAACTCAATGATTGAGTAACGTTGCGAGTGCGTCTTCAGGTTGCCTCGATGATGACTTTTTGCAGCCCCGTTATGCACGAACGACTGCACATACCTCACAGCGCTAATCTAATTTGCTGGCGCTCGAGGAGATCACTACCAACGCTATTGGCACCACAGCCAAGATTATCATCCCAACTATCTCTTTCTCTAGTAAAACTTCATCGTCATCGTTATCATCATCATCGTCGTCGTCCTTATCAGCCTTATCGTTCCCCAAGCACCTTGAAAACGTTTGGCTGTATCTTTCTTCATGAAATTCAATTTTGAATTCATGAAGTGTATCAGTTTCGCACTATTAAGAGGCTAAGTATTACTCAATCTTCTTGGAAAGTATCAATCCTACAGGATATATACATACGTATATTTTCTCATCTCATAAGGTAAAGAGACTAGGCAACGGTTGCGCCATCTAGTATTAAAAAGTATCCATAGGGCAGTATGGAACTAGTGATTGCTATGAATAGTTCGTTACCAGTGATGTTTCTCCGTGTGAATAGCCACGCACAAATGTACTATGGTTGCATGCATCGAGCTAATGATGCATCCATGACTCTCTTGACACCTATGCAGTTTCCATATACTCCGAGTGTCGCGAGTGTCGCGAGTGTC
>JARPRG010000559.1:15319-41783 GCA_031001745.1 Hartigia nigra | reverse complement strand
TTTTTTTTCTTGTACACCCTGTATATGATTTATTGGCGGCAGTCTGCTTTTGTTCTTGTCAATTTTCGTTTCACGGCCAATAAACCGTTCTGCCGGATTAATCGAGCAATAATGGAAGAGAAAACCTATATTGACAAGCAAAACGAAATAAAAGATTGGTAGAAAAAAAAAAAGCACCACTTAAATCCCCACACGACAAATAAATGCCGATTCAATCGGTATCTGGGTGGCTTGGAGTTATTTCACGGAGGATACGGATAGTCAATTGATTCGGGATTAGCGTGTCTATCTAGGGAAAAACGAAATGCGAAAATGTTACCAGACGTGAGTACTGCGTGGGACGAATTATTGTCAGATTGGTAACGAACCGATACCGAATGGAACCGTATGCGGTTTGATAAAGATGAATTAGTCGAGTCTGAGGTTCAAATGTCCCTAGAAATATTAAGTATGACGATATCAATTTTGAAAAAAAAAAGAAAAAATCTAAAAACAGCTAAAAAATTAATTTATACCGTCCAAAATTATTGACCCATATACAACTTTTTTTTTTGAGCGATAATCTAAAAGCAAAAGTTCGTACAAGAAAATGTCGATATTTCACTGAACAGTTAAAGCGGAGAATCCGATAAGTTTATCTAGGGAATTTATCTGCTTAAGGATTTTTCCCTAGTAGAATTGCAAGCTTCTTTTCAACCGTCGACGATAATTCGTTTCCGTTCTTATGCCACGAAGGCGACGCGACTATTTCGTTTTTCACTCAACGTAAACTCATCGACAGTCCCTTCGATCGGTATTGATCGATCGATCAATCGATCACTGATTAAGCAGTTCGCTGCACCACGGATGAAGTTGAGTAAACGAGTTGAATGGACAGACGCTATTTTTTTTTTTGTTTAATTAACGATTTTCCCCACAAACACTCGCGAACGTTTGCAATTAATTTTTTTACAATAAAAATATATACCGATAAACAAATCACAATATAACGACAGGTTGTCCCTTTAGTTTAATACCGATTAAAAAGTTCTCTACAATACCGACGAAACTGACTCTACAATAATTCGCCTTTCGCGTCTGCCTTTAGGTTAGTCGGAAATTACAGAATATAAAAGCTCAATAATAATACACGAAATTCGAGGTTATCCAATACTAAAGGCCTCGCGAAAGTATTTGCGTCACAGAAACTGCAGTCGGTAAACAAAAAAAAAAAAAGTTTCTAGATTATCGATTCTCTTTTGCCAAAGATAATCAATGATTTTACATTGATTCGCCATACATTGCAAACGACAAAGAAGCATTGACAAGAAGAAATCTGGCTATTCAAATAGCATTCTTTCACCTGTCACTCTGAGCTATTTGACTCGTGAATTTTTTTTACGCTTTACTAGATATTTCTCAAAGTCTAAACTACATAAAACCGGTAACGCATAAGCTAAACAAACAAAAAGAAAAGACGGCGCTCTAGTTATTCGCCATTTTCTTGACAATTCCTCGAATTCAAAGCAGATTGGAAAAGCATAAAACGTCTTACAAAGCAGCTCTCTTTGTCGTTTGTCTGTCTCGCGATACACTGATAACTTTAATAAAAATCAAAAAGCATCACTAACCTCTTTTCTAGCAGCTCCAAGTATCCTCGGGTAGACAGTTTCCAGCAATTCAGGCCCCTCGAACCTTTGCGTCAGCACAAACAACAGTAAAACACGATTGAAGAAAAACACAATAAAAGAAAAACACAATAAAAAATAAACACGTCCATCACTGAACACAGCCAGGCTGTTACTGACGCTAAGACAATTAAAAATTACCAAAATTCCCGAAAGGCGCGCTGCGCTGCAACCCTTAAGCCAATCAGATTCGTCGTTGTATCGGCATGGCCCGAGCGCTCGAGACCCTCGATTGTTTTGACTATCCGCTTTAAAGTAGAGCATGTAATTTTTTGTCGCTGTAGTGGCTACAATGTTATTTTCCGCTGGCTTAAGATCTTATCTACCAAAATGGACCATTCCAGATCGTCTACAGAACCCCCTGATACCTTTATTATTTAATTAGACGCACCTTACACCGTAGTTGGCTTTTAGACCCAAAAATTATCGACCCGTCATCAATTAATCTTCAGGTTCGTAACTAGCTAACTGGGGGCCCCGTAGCAATGAAATTTCACCTGGATCCTCTAAAAATGTTCGAAGCACTCACGAGGGAAGAAATTTGTCAAATAGAATCTCCCCACGTCAAGGAACTTCAGGTTTTCAACGTCTAAGCTCTTTAAAGATACAAGTGTCGACGATTAGAATGGAATTAGTATCAGCCGTTACTGCCGCGTTATACTTGTAAGAGACTGAAAAGTCCTTCGTAAGGATTAAGAAATCCCTAGAACTCTTAATCTAGTAAATCCAGAGCTGTATTTTTCCCTATCAGCTAAAAGGACTTTTACGATCTTCAGTGAAATTGGCAAATAAATTACGTTCGAATGTCTCACGGCCAAGACATACAAAATAGCCAAAGAACATTTCATTTTCTTTTTTTTCTCTTACAAAAAAAAAACCAAGATCCTCGCGACTCCTTTCGTTCCTTCCTCAGGATCATCGAGGACTCGCGTCACGTGACATCCCGAATAATTCTACAAATGACTTTCCCAGAGACAACGACCCAGTCTCCACCCATAAAATACATTCTTCTCGAGTCGATCCTTCAAAGGCGCGGCTACGTTTCTTCCAGCATCCTTAAACGATCTCCAGGATCCCACGATCTTCTTTCTTTTGATCCCGTGGCTCCCCCCTCATGTTTTTAATCCTTCCACCAAACGCATACCTCGGGAGGTTATTAGCGACCGTGGCTCCACCTAGCGGAATTCATCGATACTAACGTAATTGTTAATAGCATCAAACGCAACCATAACTTCGTAACCTCTAACCACCTTTAGCAAACCTAACCTCCCACCATCGTTCATTGAAGCCACCTTCTTTTACTTACCTGGGCCCCCTTCACCCTCCATCTGGCACCTACTCTAACCTTCCTTTGGATGACCTTACCCGTCTCCTCGTCATTCCCCGTCGTGTTTCTGCCTCCCGAGCGATTTGCATAACATGAACTAGACAGGGAAACCAAGAGAAAGTGCAGCAAGAAGTGCAAGATCTTCGTTGTATCTGTAGGATAGAATGTTTTTTGGTTTTTTTTTTTTTTTCAAAATTGTCAATAACGATGATTATGGTTATCAAAAATATTTTTTCTATTTTATATGTTTTTGAGGAGCGAGTATGAGAAATGGGATGGAAATTTGTGGATTTTGTTTCTAGTGACTTTTCACTGTTCTTAGAGTCAGGAGGCGAAGCAGTTGGTATTGCTGTCAGTGGATTGGGGAAACGAGGATGATGAAAGTCAGACTAACAGGGAAACTGAGACAGATGTAGGTAGATTCGAAAGAAAAAAAACAGTTGGAAAAAGAGATCAAAACTATTTCAGGATACGTATTGGCTATAGGGAAACTTCCTTAGTTGGTAGAGACCACTCAGCTTCTTTTTTTTGCCTGGTGATATTTTCGCGACAAATTCGTAAACTTTGTTCCCGGGGGTTCAGCGGATGGTTAGGGTAATGGGGGAAGGGGGACGACAGGGTAGCGAAAAGGGAATGGAAAGGTTAAGAAAAATCCGGATGACCTTTGACCGCCCGTGCGAGATCGGGAAATGAAAAAGTTTTTTGTCGCAGTGAAATTCGAGGGAAGTGCTTCGCTTGTCTTTTGAACTTAGAATCTGATTTTTTTTTTTTTTTTCCTTAGTTGGCACTCGTGACTGTTCAGATTTGATACAATAGGTAAAAGTGAAAAAAATGCATAAAATAATAGAAATTTCCTAGATGGCACGTGGATACATTGTACTAGTTCTATGGGTACTGAAAGACGTATAAATACCTAGGGTGTAAAAATAATCCTAGGGAATGATCCAGGGTCCTTGCAGGGCTCACGTAGATCATCGGATGGTTGGGCAGCAAGTTACCAACTTGTAGCATTGTGTAGATCCATAATGATAAATCTCTGAAGAATTCCACGCTAGGCGAGCCGGCAAGAAGTAACTGACCTTATAACGCACGTATTGCCACAACGTAGCCTTGCGCCATCTGGTGGGCCGAAAAAAAATCCCTAGACAAAATTTTTTCAAATATAGATTATCCTCGAAATAAATTTGCATCTGTATAACAGTCGCGAAATTTATGCAAATTTTGACAGACCACTGTATTATATATGAGATCGTATCGAGCGTTATCCAATGGCAATTTGAAAATATCGATCGATCGATCGATCGACATATATATTTATTTCTTTTTAATTATCGAAAGTAACTAGAAATATGCTATGTTATTGCGTAATACGTCACTCGTGGCAAAGGTTCGATTATTATTTCTGTCGGTTCTTTCAGGTATGAAATTCACGCGATATCCAATGTGGAAATCGGCACGCGAACCGATTTCATAGGGAAGCCAGAGAAGAAGGTCGAAGGTGTAAGAAGACCAGACGAAAGATACAGACGAAGAACAAAAGGACCTTGCGAAATCTTACGTGGATGAACCGACATTTCGATACGATCGTCATATTACGTCGGTATGGTTGGTATCCTTGCGTAATGCGTAACACGCATGACTCCACGTTGGCCCAAAAATCCAGGGAAGCAAAAAGTGCCGATAATGTTTATAAGAGATTACGAAGGTTGGTAATGTTTTTTAGTGAAAAAGAAAAAAAAATATTACCATAGATTTTGCAGAGTGAAAAACGTAAAAACAAAATTACTGGAGTTAAATATCTTTTAGGTTTGACTTCCTGTGGAGACGGAACAACGGATGATGAACGGATGACTTGATAATTGCATAAATAATATTTCAATAATATCTAGTATCAAGTCATTCGTCAATTACTGGCAGCTACCATTTAGAAATTTGAAGAAAAAAAAATATCCCTAGACACGATCAACTCGTAGATCGTTGCACGACGATCATTGTAAATACGAATTACGAGTACCGTCATTATTCTCTGACATGCGATCTTCAGCCCCGAAGCGCATTCCCGTCCATTTGTAATGCTGCCAACTGTGGAGAGAGATAAAAAAAATAACTAGATATCCAATAGAGTTTTACCGATTTTGAGTGGGATCCATAGGGAATTCCTGAGTCAGCTATTGTGCAACATGATCGATTCGTTCGGCACCAGCTATGAGCTAGTAACTTGTCAGCGATAAGAAGCGTGGAGCATGACTGATGATCATAGGGGAAAAATAAAATGACAGTAGGAGATAAACCAAAAAAATTATCCGAAAATATTCCCTAGCGTATTGCCAACGTCAATACAAAAAATTCCAACGAATAACAGTACCGCAAGATTCCAACGCAAAAGAAAAAAAAATTCATAAAACAAAGTAAGCAATGGATTCCGTGTTTTCCCATAAAAGTCTCATCATCATCATCATCATCACTTAACGATCCTCAATTACTGCACGCAGAGAAATCATCAGCCAGAAATCATTTCAAGGTTTTCACGCCGGATGACCTTAGACCATCATCCTGCGTACTGAATGAACGAACCCTACAATTACCATTCTCCATAAGCCATTTTTTTAGGACCTTTCTTTTTTTTACCATGACTATGTGCATATATATACAATTTTTTGTCTCTCACTTCTCTCGTGATCATATCATCAATTAGGCCAGTGCTATGACGCAACAAGAAGATCCTTCCTCTCTCTGAATTTCCGTGGAAGGCAGATCTCGCGCCAGCGAAGATCTTTTTTTTTTTAAGGCCTCCAACGTGGCAGCACTGGCCTGTTGGTTGCGAAGGAAATGTCAGGAATGTCGAACAATGGGCGTGCAACGAGGATTCGTAGAAAGGTCACGTCTCCTGGAGCAAAAACCATGTCAGCCCGATTATAATATATATGACCCATGCTGGCCAATAATGTAAAACTAAAAGACGATGATCTAATGTCAGGTCGATAAATGATCAAGGAAATTCCCTAAGAGGCCTTGACCTCTTCCGACCTATCAAAACCTACGTGTTACGTGCTACAAGCTTCTCCTTTTAGAACTGCCAAAGGAATATGTTACCACGCAATAAATGGGCCGTAATAATTTGAGAACAAAGAAAACTTTTTGTCCTTTTGAAATTTGTCATTTTTCATTTCATCAGGAATTCAAAAAAACATTTTAAATGACTCAGGAGGTCTGGATCTTCTTTCTATTCCTAATGCTATTTACTGATCTGAGGTTGTAGGTCATTAATTTTCACTCCGAGTCAATGATAATGAAGAAATTTCAAAGCTGATACGTTACGATATATGTATTACGGCGTTCCCTCTCGAATTCCCTAGATTTCGAAATTCCTCTAGATCCTCCAAGTTGTCCTCAGCTAAGGTGTCAGACTCAGTCCCGGCCGCATATTTCATAACAAATTGACTTCCCACATTACAATCAGTAACGGCGAACGATGCGTGCGGTTCTAGGCTTGAGAAATTAATTAATTATATATAAAGATGACGACTCACCGCTCCAGCGCGATCAGCAAAGATACTGAAAGATACAAGACAATTTTTTTTTTGTAATTTGATGTAAAAATCGAATTAAAAAAAATAATTAAAGTCAAGTGAAAAAAAAAGGTATTCTTGCCTTTCCAAAAACAAGCGTTATTAGAACGTCGCAATGAGAACGACAATTGCCAGTCTCTCGACGTTGCAATTCCAAGTATAATCGCTCGTAAGGTAATACCAACAACAACGCTACTTAATTCGTGTCCCATTACGCGAGCCAACCTAACACAGCAAAAGAGATAATCCCGTAAAGAGACGTTACTGGTTTAAGAGAACAAGTAAGGTTCATTAAGGACTCATTGCGACCCATCTAGGTAGCTGGCATACAAGAGCACGTGTTGCTGAAGTCATGGTGATGCAAAAAAGGATGTTAGGTCAGGTACGGGATTGCAATATCAAGAGACCAAAAAAAAAGCACTAAACGTCATTAAGATTGATGATACCTTGAGAAACCGTCAAAAAAGACTTTTGTTATTTTGAAAAAAAGAAATGTCAAAAATATTTGGTTCGTAGAATAAATTGGGTATCCAAAGAAAAATACCCTAGGGATATGATCGTAGTCTGATTGAAAAAAGGAACTAGGGAATAGAGATGATACCTCTCTCGGTTCGAGGTCTCTCTTCATCCTCTCCCAAGCACGCTGAAGGATCACCTTATTAAGGCCCACACTATATAAACACAACGTAGTCAGATGCCGAACAGTTACCGTACCGACTCTAACCACGCTCGTGATCCCCAGTTGCATGCGCGTTCGTTCGAAAATTGTTACTAGATTCGTATAGGGAATTATTTTCCTGGATCCTTGTGGCGAATTCTCGGATTAATCCACCAGACGGGAAAACGCATTAGGAAACCACGAACCGGTGTACCGTTTGCAAATTCGTGAAGTTTGGTAATCGAGCTTTTTACTGAAACCAGTATAAACTCGTACGGTGTTTTGAAATTCCCGCCAATACCGAGATACCAGCATGGCTGCACTTCAGGTACGTGGATGTACCTAGTTGCATAATTGGTGTTTTGAAAGGAATTATACTCTCCGTGTGTGTGGTGCAAGTGGGCGAAAATTCATTTTTTTAATATAAAATCACCCCAAAAAACAAACTAGAATATAACTAGAAGTGAAATATTTGTTCGATATTTAGATCCAAAAAACTGCTATTTTGTTACGTTTGATTAAAGTCGAAGGAACGTGCAAGGGGTCACGGGGTCACGGGGCTACCGGTTGCCATTTGCATAGGATCCCCGCTAGGTGGAGATACTGATCGTGATCGATGCTCGTTCACACGAATCGACGTTTAACCATGGGTTATTTTTTCTAGTGACTTTTTATTCTCTTCCTTTCTCAGGTGGCTGTAATGTGCCTGGTGATGACCGTGGTCCTAGGGGATTTACCGCCTGGGACACGAAGAAACACGTACTTACCACCAGAACCTACAACTGGCTACAGATACGATCGTCCCTCAGTTTCGTTTCCTACGAGAACGACCCCAGCCTTTCCTGCAGTAACACCAACTACACCAACTTTCCCAACTGGACCTTCACGACCTGGACCGCCGATACCTGGTACCACCAGAAGACCTGGTGTCTACCCTGGACCAGGTCTGAGACCGACTCCAGGATTTCCAGATTACAGTAAAGAGCCGACCCATAACAATGGCAATAACGTCGTTCCAAACGTGAGTACAAAAATTGTGCCCAATAATCCCTAGAACCTTGTCAGTCTGTTCCTAGTAAAAAAATTATTAGAACCCCTTGAAGTTGCACCTTGCACAAAAAAGGACTAGAATCGAATGATCATCGCTGGATCAATCACGGTACCACGATAATGACCATCAGCGAAAAAAATCACTAGATACGGTTGCACCTGGTATAGGAAATTTTTTAAATAAATTCTCATCCAATTTCATACCACTCTGCATGATATGCAAGAAAATTCCCTAGTATCTCCGACTCCATCTGGCCGCGCGTATACCTGAATAAGGCAACACCTCCACTCGATCAATGCCAGTAACCTGTAAATGAAGATCGTCCCCAGCGATCAGGCGTCCATGTGACTTCCTGACGTAACCTTATTTTGCATTGCGATATCGGCCAATGTCGTGTTCAGGATAAAAAAAAAGCACTAGGCAAGAAGTCGTTCTAGTGATATCTCACGAGAGTAACGTGTACCTGACGAAGCTAACAATTCTGGGATTGTTCGCGTGTTAAGGATCGTGTTCCTTTTTTTTTCACTCTACCTACAACCTACGACCTTCGACCTGAACCTTTCCGCAGCTTTGACAGTGTGGCGCAGGTACACATAGAGGTTCGACTGAACTAGTCCGATGGATCTATTTTTTTTCGAGTATATTTTATTCTTCGGTCATAGGGAATTATTTTTGTTCGGCTTCGATCAGAGCGAAAACTATTCGAATGATGTAAAAGACTCGAAATTTCATGACGATTCCGTTATCTATGGATTCACGATGACAGTCGATAACTTTAATCATCATGCAGACGTCTGGTTCAGTTCATCAATTATGAATTATCTTGGCATTATACTGAATTATCATTCATGATCTGTCTCAGCTTCCCTGGCTAATTCGGCATATCCAATTCAAAACTATGGACCAGATTAGTCGGTATATGAGGACGTCGCAGGCACACTGCGCCATGATTCCCTAGGAAATCCCGTGACGCAACCTCATCCGTTTAACCTAGATTCGCGTGACACTTGACACGGGCTGAACATATCGTGGCTCTGCACGTTCAAGGGTGATACGGTTAATGTACGATGCTACGTGTAACGACAGGAGGACAGCGTTGCCTAGGGATATTCCCGGAGGAATAACCTCTGACGACCTCTCTCTGGTTATTAGTTCAGTTGCTGACCGCCAGAGCTGGACTGAAGTTCTTTTTAATGCTACTTTTTTAATATCACATGTTTTTCATTTCGCAATGCTGTACGGTGCACAAATTTGGATTTAGTCAGTTTAGTAGGTTCTATTCGATCTAGTGATATTTCGTAATGGCTCGGATTGATCTAGGGATTGAAGTCTCAGACTGAACAGACCGAAACCTAATGAAATGAAAAAAAAAAAAAAAAGGAAAAGAGGTTTCTCCGCGAAAAGATAACAAATAACGAAGAGTAAGTGGAAACTTTTTATTCGGTCAATCGAAAAAGTTAAAAAAGCTCCTAGTAACTTAACTAAGTTACTCCGTCAAGTTACCCAGAACTTATCATTAATACCACTAAGTTCCATCGAGTTACCGTACACTACTCTTGGCCCAGACTTGGAACTTTGAAGTCCCTCGGATGCTTACCCTAACCTGCCATAACCTCATCCGTACCTGATCTGACCTGACCCAACCTGGTCTAGCTCTAGACCAGGTCTAACCAGAGCCAACTCAACCCCGAACCTAACTCTGTATCATCGGACCAACTCTAATTCATGTCATGTTTACTTTGCACCAGGATCATCATGATCATCATCATCATCACGAGCCTGGAATGCCTTTTGACTTCAACTACGCCGTAAAGGAGGACGCTTATGGCAACGACTATTCACACAACGCCGTAAGCGACGGCGACGTCGTACGTGGCGAATATCGCGTCCAACTTCCGGACGGTCGAGTTCAGCTTGTGCGTTATGTCGCCGATTGGAAACACGGCTTTAACGCTCAAGTATCATACGAGGGAACACCGCGCTACGATCCACCGCGTCCCAACAACATTAATCGGGGCTACTGAATAGACAAGTTTTTTTTTGGGGCTCTGGGCGGGGGGGAGGGCGAGGGGGGGGGGTACTTCGAGAACCGTCCTAAAATTTTGATACCCGTACAAGATCGTTTCTAACGAAGTGCCAATAAAAAATGAACGTGAAAAGTTAATGATGGAATTGATGATTTTTCGTAAGGGGATAAAAAATGGTGAATTAAACAATAATTAAATGTTTGGAGAAAAAAAAATTTCACTAACGACGCAATTCTTAGTGTTTTTCTTTTTTAATGATTTTTCCCCAGATTTTTTGCAGTTTTTTTTTTTTTTCTTCCGATTCATCACTCGTCAATGTACAATGATCTATCAATGATCTATCATGGCTAAAGCTGACAGCCACGATGGAACTTTGTTCGATCGCCACGAAACAATGGGCTACCTTGGGAGACAAAGAAAATGGCGGATAGCCGGACAAAAGCAACGGGCAAAACCTTCCCTCGACACGTGAACTAATCTCGGCAGAACTCACTTTCACTGCTCCGTGGGAAGATCAGATCCTCCTCGATTACAGGGGTTCTCAAAGACGATATATCGTAAGCATAGTAAGTGAAAGAGATCTTTTACGACCTCAGGACCAGTTGTAATGGGTTTCTTTTTTTCACTGAAAAAAAGTCACTAGCTGATATAGGGAAAGAAAAATTAAATCATACGTCATTCACGGTCGTTGTCGTTGAGGTAATAACCTCACACGCGTAAGAAGAGACAAGATGGGTTGCCAGTAAGTTGGCAGAGTATTGTCAGTGATTTTTTGTTTTATTAAACAGTACTACCACCTTCACGACCTTCTTCACCTAACCACAGTCTCCCATGGTCCTTCCGTCTCGTACCCTTTTACAGCACCTCTTATATTTACACCGTTACGTTCCGTCTACCTGACGTAGACTTGCGTCAGTTATCTCGCGCCTTTGTTCCTCGAAATGTCACTAAGAATGGACTTGACCATCAGTCGGTAAGGTTAAATATCTACCTTACCTACACCCATAGACTTATGGATTTTATCGCCGATCATTAAACTCGATGCCGATGTGCATTCTCGATATCACAGGGAATTCCAACATTTTTCTACCGCAAGAAGTTTGTTATGCAAAAACCAAAAAAAAAACAGTCCCTAGAATAACGATAATTTGGAGATATTTTAAAATTCCCTATAGGTACTACTACAGTTTTCATTAATTCCTTTCTTTTTTAATACAGCCGACAGAGTATTCGTAGAGTGACTGTGAATTTAAAAACTGAGCCTAATAAATATAGTAACTTTTTTTCCTTCAATTCCTAGTAAATTAACGTCTTGAGAATATTTATGGCACTATCGTTACACGTGCAGTGTCATTAAGTTTTAACCTAAGAAATATAATTTTCCCTGGAGTCGTTCGCCGTAGGTCGTAACGATAATTCATCCAGGATTCAGGGTCGCCATGCTGAACGCTTAAAGTCAGATATACCAACCATAGAAACTGGGAATATGAAAACAAAAAAAATACGACTGGTGTCGCAAATGCGAACTTCACGTTTCGCCATTGCTGTATTTGTGATTGCAGAGTGCGTGCTGAAAGTGCAGAAAGGTCAGATACACTGTACCGAAGGAATCATGCCAGGAGGTCATACTATGAAATTACATGGGAGCGGAATGATTAATACGGAGCGTGTATATGTCACGTGGTACCAGTCACATGGTGCAGCACGAGTTTTTTTTTTTTTTGTAAATTATCAATAAACAGTATTGACAACTACTTAATAACCATAAAAAATAATTTGAATCAGTTCCATAAAAATCCTATAAAATTGTTTACCCGTTAAACGAGTTTGGTGAAAATGGCCCAGAAATATGTTTACCTTTCGTGGACCCAGTGGCGCCATCTGGTAAGCGTTTTATTTTTAACTGCTTAAACCATCGATCCTGTCAGCCAAGCAATTATGGGCAATTTCCAACGATTACGTGCCAATTCATATTTAAATACATTTCTATGGATTGCGTGATCTACGGAATTCACGGGTTGTTTCCCTCGGCATGAAATTTTGGATATTTCATGATTACTGCGAGATACGAAATCCCTAGATTAGTGTATGGGGGAAAAAAATAATAAGGGGGTTAGGAGGACAAATTAAAACTTGATGGATGAGTTAGCGTGTCGAAAAAAGCAGAATCGATTCAGAAATACAAATCAAGTGTCAAGTCAATCGGAAACGAGGGATATACGACAATTTTTTTCTAGGGAATTTTTTTTTAATTGCAGATCCATATTTATTTGACGGACTAAATAAGGAAGAAAAAATGTATCTAATATTAAAAATGTCTTTAAAAAACTATCAGACTCTCAGCTACCGTGTAATAACATTAGTTATACCCCAAGCAGCATACCAACCCACAAGGACCCCTATACCCTATATCTAGGGGATTCCGAAAATCTGAATTGAGATTCGACGGAGCACATCTACGTCAACAATAGCGTCGTGGATTGAATGAGAAACACCAAGTGGAATGGCGACAGACTATGCCTAGGGATATTATACACCTATACATAACACAGTTACTTCTGGAGATTGGCAGTCTTGACACCCCAAGATATACCAACTCTATCAACATACCTAACACCATACCTCTAAATCTACACACGTATACAACTCTCAACAAAAGATAAAAATACATTTCCCAGCTCCTAGGGACATTTCGAGCCAACGTACAAGACGTCAAACTTGACACGTAATTTCAAAAGTTCGCGCCAAAAGTGACAGTTAACGAAACACATGAAAAAATTCAAATCTTTCTCAAAATTCCAACCTTTAAAAATCTTCAAAATTCAAAATCACCATTTCAAGTCGTACCAACCAAACACGAGCGTTGTCACGTGTAAAAATACCAAAATTTCGAATAATACAAAAATATATATAAAACAATTTGAGAATCACTGCCTACTGGATACCGTTACGTCAGAGTGTGGGAGTCACGTAGGTAATGAGGTGATCCCTGGAGTATCATCGCGTCTTCCTTGCTCTACATTTGCGTGTTTTCCCATTTTACCTTTTTTTTTTTTACCATCCGCTCATACCACTCCGTCCCCCGCCGCCATCTTTTTTCTCACTAGTGCGCCTAACAACACATCCAGCATCCACCAGAACCTCCATACTCTTGCGTCACGCATTCCGAACGATGCTCTCTTCATCTGCTGCTACACCTCAGACTCATTGGCTGAATTCATTTTTTTTTTCCCCTCTTTCCATACCTACCAACCTAACCTAACCCAAACTACCATCAATGTCATCACTCTCGCTTTCCTTCACACTTATACAGCACCAAAAACCCTAGGATCAACAGACTCAGGCAATGACTCGTCTTCGTTTTTTCTTTTCTTTGTTATTCTTCTCATATCCGTTACCTATTGTTTCTTTTACGCTCAAACTACTTCTTTGTTTTCGCCTAGTGACATCTGTCGACTCAGCTACGTCACTGTCAGTGGCAACTACGAAAATCGTTCAGCGTTATTCTTCGAGAGTGCCAAGGGAAAAACAGTCGCTAGATAATATCCCTAGGAATACATTATAAGGACCGTCTGAAAATGATCGTCTTGCACTTCTGCGTACCTTCTCAGGTAAGAGTTTTTCTGCTGTATAAAAATTACGTAAATGGAAAACAGTCGTTTCTCAGATGTCCAAATTTATGATGGATCGTCAAGGACGCGACGACGTCATATAATAACAATAGTCTGACGGAATCACTGAACGTAAAAAGATTCGCTTCGTGAGAATGCACCAAATGTATTTTGACCTGCTATATTACGTATTGCAGAACCGGCTGCTCTGGAGTATTGTTTTTTTTTTTTTTATTCGATTCTCTTCTTTCTTTCGTCCAATATCTTTCTTTTATTTATTCCTGTGTTATACACAGGGAATACCATATACCAATACATATATATATATATACATCCAGAAATATAGTCAACAGTATCGTTTCTCCATATACTGCGCCACTGATCCATCTAGGGAAATTTTCATGAAAAGTATTACGTCATAGTCGAAGACGAGTGTGACTGGTTAAAGAATTGTAACCAGGCTACTTTGCATGTGGTAGAAGAGATTAGGGCTACTGCATTGGGGATTAGTGTAAAAAAGTTGACCTCGAGGTCGGATTAGGGGATTAATGGCAGGGGGAGAGACGGGTTTCCACGAAAAGCAATTAAATTTATAAATATCGACGGTTGATGCACATGAGCGCCTTCGGGCGGTATTTCCAACGGTCCGTTTTATTACCTGTTCTTTGTTACACCCATGTATCCCTGGAAGATTCTTTTTTTTTGTTTTTGTCTAATCCTGGAGTCCATTCGGAAAATCGCCTCGTTCAAGGTTCCCCACGTGACATAAAATCAGACCTCACAGATTGGCCCTTTGATGTACAATTACAGAGCGGAAATGTGAAATCTGATTTTTCGTGCGGACGTAATAAAAGTTTTGAGCGTTTTATCGAAGCTTCCTTTTTATTTTAATTTTTTGGTCCGCGTCCTGAACTCGTCACAAAGGATCCAACGGGTCGCTCGATAACCTAGAAATCTGCTCTTACTTGCAGTTGCATACTGTATATGCAATTTTGCACATATATATATATGTTTGTACATATATGTCGCAACTGCAACGCTCGAGACAGCTAGAGATCGATGTAGGCGCGTTAAATTAGATCAGCTGAAGAGGATTGGCTAACTGGCTCACGAGAACACGTCTCTTTAGCTTGATCCTATCCAGAAGGGATGATGTAAGAAGGGTTGCCGTTCAGGTTGGGTTAGGTTAGGTTAGATTACGACGAAGTAGCTCAGAAATTCCAAGCGAGTGGAGAATCTAGGGAGATCTGGTTACTTATGAAACCACCGAGTCGGTTAACACATGCACGATATCATTAACCGACGAATCAGTGACGCAGCCACGGCTGCAAGTGGGGACTAATTGAGTAACCTAGGGAATTTTTAGGTTTCGCACGAGAAACGCGCGAAGAGAGTCACTTGGACAATTTTTTACTGTGTCTAGTAACTTTTTTAATTTAACAGGCTGATACTTTTACTCGTGACAGACTCATTCATGATTTTCCACATGCACAGTGGAACTGATTTCATTTTTTGTATCTCTAACGTGGACTTTATCGATGACTTCAATTCTTCCGGGTATCGATTCATCGAGTCGGCAATCGATCAGTCCCAGGACTTATTCATCCAGGTGTATAATGAAAGTACAATTATAAGAAAGAGTCGTGTTGCAATACGCGTACAAGCGCGTCTTTCACAACGTTTGTCCCCGACTGCACATCCTGAACGAGTTTATTGATTTCGCAAAGCCCGATGTACAGTAGGACGAGCGAAGCGCAACCTAAGTCGAAGAGAGCAGAGCGCTGTTACAATTTTTCAATTTAAACGAAAGTAGAGAATAAGTAGAAGCAATAGTAGTAGTAGTAGGAGGAGGAGGAGGAGGGGGAGGGAAGAATCGCCATTTTATTATTCTAGAACGAAGATAAAATCCGAATCCGTCATAGGAATCAAGAGAGCCTTGGGTACTTCCGGTTTTATCGACGTAACGCTTGCATTTATATTTATCTTTTTTTTCATCATTGCAATATCCCTAGATCCTATTGTAAAAAGTCACTAGGAAGGATGGGGGAATGGTGGTCGACGTGGAAGTAGAACTTAATTGCTTTAGCAAAGCGGAAGAGGAATCTGGATGAATCAAGGAATAAGACGAATCCCGGAAATCGATGCGACTGCCGTATTGGACGTTATGAACGGAGCTTAAAGGATGATCTGGTATCCAGAGTACTTCTTCGTATTATTAGCATTAGACGTTATCTATTAGACGGGGACCACGTGAGGGGGATCTGTTAGGGAATTTTTTGTTGTTACTAGGATTCCTCCTACCCCTACTCACCTTCTCGCTGGATCACACTAAGAAGGCGCTGCTACATAACGGCTGCGGATAGTGCCAACTGGCAAAGAGAGTATTATGTATTGAGAGAGAGACAGACTTCGCGGAGTACACGGAAGAGTGAAGATGTAGGAAGAGAGAAGGATGCGCGCGCATTTAATACATTCACGATCCAGCGGTGTAAATCTTTCGTGGGTCTGCACTAGATCCATAGATCGCGAATCACGGAATCGGGTCTTCGTGGTATCCTATAGTGGAGGATGTGCTCTACTGTCGTATGGTATATAAAGCGGATTAAGTGGGCCTAAGATTGTCATTCCCTCGGCACCACTCAAGTGGTGGAGGCATATACTGGAAAGGATACGAAAAGTTACTAGGAAGGAGTCACGTGATTGAAGATTTAGGGACCTGAAAATATTCGTGCGGGGAAAGAAGTCTCTTTTGATTTTTTTTTTTTTGGTTTTCATCTGAATCAAGAAGGGCTTTATCATGTGGAAGGTATTTTGAGTGTTAGATTTTGTAATTAGGTCATTTTGAAAGATGTGGTGATAATGTTGGTATTGAAAATTTGTATGAATTATATATTTTTTTTTGTCTGCAGTTTGCACTGACTACGAGCCTTGTGGCTTTGGCTTTGGCCAGACCGGAACCTCCGGTCAATTCGTATTTGCCGCCTGGCAGGGGTGGTCCTGGTGGAGGTGGAGGTGGAGGTGGGCCGTCGAGTCAGTATGGACCACCTGGGTTTGGTGGTTCTGCTGGGTCTGGTGGCGGAACATCGAGTGGAGGTGGACCTTCGGCGCAATATGGAGCGCCTGGTTTCGGTGGAGGTGGCGGTGGGAATGGCGGAGGTGGATTTAACGGGGGTGGCAATGGTGCTGGGAAACCATCTGATAGTTATGGACCTCCTGGAGGTGGGAACGGAGGATTTGGTAGAGGTGGAGGTGCTGGAGGAGGTAAACCGTCTAATAGTTATGGAGCTCCTGGCGGCGGACCTGGAAACGGGGGTGGATCTGGAGGTAATGGAGGTGGCCGAGGAAATGGCAACGGTGGAAGTTCACGACCTTCGAGCAGCTATGGCCCACCTGGTGGAAATGGAGGCAGTGGACGTCCTTCCAATTCTTATGGAGCTCCTGGAGGTGGGAATGGTGGAGGTTTTGGAGGTGGAAACGGTGGTGGATTCGGAGGTGGAAACGGTGGTGGAAACGGAGGTGGATTCGGAGGTGGCTCAAAACCATCCAGTAGTTACGGAGCACCAGAAGGAGGGAACGGTGGCAGAAATGGAGGTAGAAATGGAGGTGGGAATGGAGGTGGTTTTGGTGCAGGCCCTGGAGGTCGACCATCCAGCAATTATGGCGCCCCCAACGGTGGCAACGGAGGTTTTGGTGGAAGTTCTGGAGGTGCAGGAGGACAGCCGTCCTCCTCGTACGGACCTCCAGCATCCGGAAACGGTGGTGGTGGCTTCGGCTCTGGAGGCGGTGGAGGTTTCGGGGGTTCTGGAGGTGGAGGTGGTAGACCATCATCCTCGTACGGGCCACCAGGTGCAAATGGAAATGGCTTCGGAGGTTCTTCAAACGGAGGTGGCTCCTTTGGAGGTTCGCAACCATCAAGCACATACGGTGCTCCCGGATCCAACGGAAACGGAGGTGGTGGAGGTGCTGGTGGCAATGGGTATTCATCTTCGCCTTCAGGAGGAAACGGAGGATACTCTTCGGGAGGACCTGGAGCTAATGGCGGATTCAACGGAAACGGTGGTGGCAATGGAGGTGGAGGCGGTTACGGAAGCAATGCTGATGACGGAAGTGACGTAAGTACAACTAAAAAAGAACCCTACAAGCTCAGCTAACATGGTCTGTTCAGGGCTAAAATGGGTTTTAGAGGAGGTAGTAGTACTTAGTAGTCCCCTGAATCTCATATTTGATTTACGGCTTGACTTCATTTCAATCCAATCCAATAAAATCTCCATGAATCTTCTTCAATCTTATCATAAACTCAAAATCAAGATAAATAGATAATGATCTTTAGGAACCCGCAAAATACGAGTTCTCCTATGAGGTGAAGGATGACGAGTCAGGCAGCGATTTCGGCCATACTGAAAGTCGCGATGGCGATCGTGCACAGGGTGAATTTAACGTACTGCTTCCGGATGGTCGTAAACAGATTGTGGAATATGAAGCTGATCAAGATGGATTCAAGCCCCAGATTCGCTACGAGGGCGAAGCCGGAAGTGGTGGATACAGTTCAGGTGGACCTGGTGGAAACGGTGGTGACGGTAACGGTTATCCATCGGGAGGTGGCGACCAAGGTTATCCCTCAGGTCGTGGGAATGGCGAAGGTGGATACCCATCGGGAGGTGGAGAAAACGGAGGATATCCTTCTGGAGGTGGAGGAAACGGAAATGGTATATAAATAAATTTTGTAAATAGACAATATTTTTGAAAAATTATTGTTATTACAATTTTTCATTTACTCATCCGGTGCTCCAGGTGGCAGCAATGGATTTGGAGGAAATGGTGGTGGTTTTGGTTCAGGCAATGGAGGTGCCAGTGCGGGTTATCCTTCCGGTGGTCCAAGCGGTGGTTCAAACGGTGGTAGGAACGGTGCTGGTAGAAACGGTGGAGGTGGACCAGGTGGTAATGGTACGAAAAATTTCAAGATGCATATTAACGTTCATTTTTAGTTGACATGACGCCATTTTTTATTTATTATTTTAGGATACCCATCGGGTGGTCCAGGTGGTTTTGGAAACGGCGGAAATGGGGCGACTGGTGGATATCCATCGGGCGGTCCAAATTCCCTAGGATTTGGAGGTGGCAATGGCGCTGGTAACGGCGGCTATCCATCTGGCAATGGCGGAGACGCTGAAGCCAATGGCGGATATCAATACTAATCGCATAGTTAAATAATATATCTGAAGCACGCATCATGTATCATAGTATATATCACAAATGGACCGAGTTACGAATTAATCTTCCCGTGATTCTATATATTTCCCCTAGAATCCGAGAAATCGTTTCCGCCGATGTTTTTTTTCCCCCTAGTAATATAAACCGGGGCGTTCCTCATGGTGCCATCTAGAGACAAAATATCATAATCCCTAGACAATATACGACGACAGAAAAAGAAAAGAAAGAGAAGCACAAAGAAAAGAACAAAAAAAAACAACAAAATAATACCACCACAAGTACGAGAATAACAGAAGAACAAAAAATCACTAGATTCTTATTTATTCCTTAATCCAGCCATAACAGTGTTCAATCCTCATATCTCATAATCGATCCTTTAATCTCTTCATATAAAATGTTTACAAATCATTGTCATAAATATAATAAAAGCCAGTTTCAAAATGAAGAAAAAAAAAACCTGTTCAAACTATTTAACGTATTAATATCCTATAGGCAACTCTTTATTTCCTCCTCGCACGATCCTCTTTCCCCTAGGGAATTTCACCAAGCAGGCGGAAGACAACCTCGCGATATAATCGTGTAGATCTACGGAGATCTGCACGATTCCGTCAGAGATCTGCGGTTTTATTACTAAATGTAATTATAGGTTATGCGTTCGCGTCTACTGTGTCCCGTGCAAAATAATAGAGGGAGCACTGCGCGCCAGACGCCGTTGTCACTTCTTGACGGGTATATAAGCACGTAGCAGGATCACAGCAGATTATCTCAGTTTTGTGAACAATCTGGAGACATCTGGCTCCCTCACGATGCTCAAGGTTAGTAGATATATATACATATAGCCAGAAAAGGAAAAAAATGGACGGTGACGTATCTGACGAAATTTTGTTTACGTAAAATTTGCCGAACTTTGTACCTTTTGTACATGTAGAGCTAAAATCTAGTCCCTTTGGGACAATGGGATCTCTGTTTTACCTACGGATCTTACTTAATACCATCCTTAAGCACGCTTCACATTGAAGCAGCCTGAACTGGAGCGAATTGCTCAAATAATTTGCAACTGCTAGCTTCGAGGATCGACCGAGTCATCTGCATAGACGAGTGGTGTCGATGCATCCCTAGTGACTATTTAAATGTCTACTTCAATTCGGCTACCAGGCTAAGACTCACTGAATAATGCAATACTTCAGAGGAGTAACACCCTGGGAATTCGTTAGAGAAGAAAAGTCTAGGGTATTTTGTCTCACGCGACCATTAAGCTCGTTTTCCTCTAGAGAGCTTAATGCTATTCTCCTAGGCAGTCTAGGGGATTAGTGGATGTAGAAATGACTGGTTTTAATACCTGACGTTCTGTAGGATAATTGAGCGATTCTAGTAATAATTTGAACTTTTTTCTTAATAGGTTTTTGGCTTGGCGATGATGCTTGTGGGAATTTTTGGTGAACCTCAAGGACCAGCTTATTTACCACCAACTGGAACTGCGACACGTCCTGGTTCAGGTCCAGCTGGTGGTGGTCATCCGGATGAATGGGCAGGGGTATGTCTGCAGACTTTAACCCGTGACCTTTTAAATGTCCCTAGATCCTGTTTCAAAATGTGACTATACGTTGTTTATAGGATCCGGCAAATTATGAATTCTCTTACGAGGTCCAAGACTCTGCTGCAGGACTAGACTTTGGTCATCGTGAGATGAGGAAGGACGACGAAGCCACCGGAAGTTATCACGTGTTACTTCCGGACGGAAGGACGCAGATCGTTGATTACGTAGCTGATGGAGGTGGATATCGTCCCATGGTACGTTACGAAGGTACCGCTACGTATCCTGCACCGGGATCATCGGGATCAGGATCAGGACCAGGAGCTACGAGTGACGAGGGTTATAGATATTAAAACAAAAAAGTCGAATCGTAAAAAATTTCAAAAAAAAAATGCCAAAACGTTCCTGCCTTGACGCTAGAAACACAAAATTAATCCCAGAAACTAATTCTGACGAACCCATAGACTTTACTTTACTGTAGTACGATGGAAACTGGCTCTGGCACGTTTTCTGTCCTTCGCTACTCCACTGTCATTTGCTTGCACCGCCCGCCATCTCTAGGCGGAAACACGAAACGCTGCTTTCGGCCAATAAGCCATTCATCGTTTTATTAATTCCGTCAGAGCGCGCACGTTAAATTAATACCCTCCTGCTCCATTGTGAATACTAATTTTCCTGGACAATGGGATTATTATAATAAAGCGTTGCCTTGTTACACGATGCTAACGTTACTCCGCTCTAATGTTATTGATGCATTAGCCAGATCCTCAGCGCCATCTGCAAAACGTTAGGATCCGTTACGTCTCGAATTTCATTAAATCATAACATTTTTGCTGCGTTCTGTGGGTTAAGTTAGGACATAGAAAAATCCCTAGAAAAATCTCAAACTGTTCGACGCTTAAGATCTAGTGTTTTTTTTTTTAACCAGACGGCACTGCTGGTATTGCGATAATTTTCGTGGGGTCACGTGATATTTAGGGTGCGATCACTCAATTTTTGATTCATTTTTCTTTTTCTTGCATTTGTTGTAAGCTTTTGTTTCATAATAATTTGTCGATAGTGTAATTTCGTTTGATTCGAAATAATGTGTAAGACGCTGTAGGAGAGATTCGAGAAGGGATGAAAAATGATAAATATGCTTTGTGAAATTGCTGAGGCTGTGTTGGCTAAAAAATAAAAAAAGAAATTGAGGGGGAAAAAATGTGAAAAAAGTGGGTTTAGCGTTTCAAGGGTGCATAATTCTTCAAGTAGCATCTGGGTACATGATGGCCCGACAGCTTAAACTGGAATATCCTTAGATTCGAGGGAATAATTAACGATGGCTTAATATTACATTTTCAACGAGCTTAAGATTTGAATCAATGTAATTAAAGGTGCGGAGCAAATTTTCTTTTTTTTTTTTGTTAATACATTTAAAAATAAAAAGAAAATTCAAAGTCGTCAAAACAGGAGAAAAACTTTATTTTCTTACTTTTCTTTATTTACAATCGTCCCCTAGAATGGACAGGCGGAATCTTTTAGTGGCGGAAAGACTACAGGTCGTTTCAGTTGATTCTTCGTAGTCTACCGGCAATACCAGCTGCTTCTGGAATTGACTTTATTCGGTCGCCGATATCCCATTTAAAAGCTGAGCTGTGGGTAAGACTTAAGAAACTAATTAACGGTTGCAATTGTATTTCTAGTTAATGAATAAACAGGCAAATCAATGAGAACATCAGACTTCATTGTTTACGCGAATGAGATACATTTTCGAATATCACGACGCACGCATTATTTCGGTTAAGCGAAAAGGGAAATCCGATAAACTCTCAGGTACAATATAGGTCGAAAATGATGTATTGAATTTTTCATTAGTTTCCCAAAGATCTGTTTATTTCCAAATATTTTATTCGCTGCGATTAATTATTAACTATTGTTGCTACTGGAGAGTGTCACAAATCCTGTCGTGTGCTTTGCTTGTTACGTGTGACACGCGCTATTTGCATAATATTAATAATAATTAGAAACTGTCACGTCATTGGTCGGTTGACATTTTGTCACTAGGAAAATTGCCAACAGTAGCTCGACGAATAACCATGAGTCTCCTTAGACCAACGAACGCGCGAGAAGAAAGTTACATAATTTTCTTTCTAAAAGGATTGTTGGGTATGTGAAAGAAAAAAAAAAAAACATTTTTGAAAAATTGTGAAAATAACAAAAAAAATTTACTCTTTTTTTCTTCTCATTTTTATTCAGGTTTACGTCCTGTGGGATCATGCAAGAGAATTCCAGGATTTTTATATATCCTGATTTTAATTACGTGCTACGTCATACTGTTCGCTTACGTCGCGGAGTACGCGACGAATTTTTTCGAAAATTTTGCCGTTTACTCGAAATCCGCGAAATTTCGAATTTTCGATACCAACTTCAATCTCATTTTTGTACCGATGATCGTTATCATTGGCGTCGGCATGTCCCGCAGGATCGATCGTATTTTCGACGGGATCGTCAAGATCGATGAACAATTTTCATATCTCAATGGGTATTTTGATTATTTTGAAAATTTTCGACGCGAACTTATTCACGTTACGTCATTGTTATTTATAACGAGCGTCGTCAGCGCCGCCGATTATCACGGACTGAGAAATGCCAATTTCAGTCGCAACTTCGTTTTATTGTGGATTCTTAATTTCCTCCCTAGAATCGTCGACGCCATTATTTCGGCCGCCTTTGTCACACTGCTCGTCAAAATTGCCGACAGATTTGCAAAATTAAATTATTTAATTTTTACAGTGGGCAACAGTGCCAAATTCGGTGCCATTTCGCGTCCCAATGTTGGTAAGCATGTCTACTGTTTCATCATCATCCGCATCAAGTCAATATTCGTTTGGTAGTAAACTCAAAAAAAAAAAAACATTTTTTTAATACATTTTTTACGAATAATCGAACGATACCAAATTAAGTAAATCCTGATAATGGCAACTGATCGGTATTTTTTTGGCGTAAAAAGAAAACATTTTCCTACCGAAGATTTTAAAAATTTTGTTGCAACTTTTCGCGACACGCGTTCTCGTAGAAATTTCGCCGACAAGCTGGAAACGGGCTTTTATCTTAAGGGAATAAGGAACGGCTGAATGATAAAATATGGACGACTCAAAAAAGGGGAGAAGAAAAAAAAATGATAAAAAATGGAAATACAATAGCAGCCGGAAAATACTTCACAAAGTAGAAAGTTTTGTGCTCCCTACATCCGTCGCCGCCCCCCACCTGTCGTGGTGTCATTCGTCTTCGTTTTCTCTTTCACGAGTGTACCCCACGAAAAAGTAGAACAGTCCTTATGAAGATCAGACATAATTTTGGCACAGTTAAAAATTTCGAAAAAAAAAAACGTAAGATTAAGTCAAAATTTCTTGACTATCGATAATTTTTTCATCGACAGCATACAGGGTGCTTCAGCTTCGAAGAATATACAGCGACCTCAGCGTCATCTCCCGTGACGTCAACGATACTTACGGATATCAATTATCGATTAGCATACTAGTGATACTAATGCGCACGTGCGGACACATAAGTATCGTCCCAAAAAATTACAACAACACGAATGACCTGGTTGACATAATTTTGGCGCTAATTTGGTCGATTTTCGAAATTGGATTACTGATGTACATAACAAGGGCCTGCGACAGGGTCAAAAAGGAATCCGAACTGTCACGTGACCTGCTGACACATCGGAACGAATTTCGTGAGGTGTTTTGAAAAGCATTGTTAAAAAATCCAAAAAGAACCAAAAAACCAAATTTTTAATCATTTATTTATTTCAGATACAATTGTCCCATCCGATAATGGCAAACGACAAGGTCCAGTTTTGCTTCTTTCACGTGTTCGTAATCGACTATCGATTTTTTGGAATTGTAAGTATTTTTGAAAACAAAAAATATATATCACGGTAGGTCCTTCATAGTGAATAGTTGAGGATGATCAATTGATCTTTCTCAAAATCATCCTTGGAGATCATTAAGATGAACTAGTAGCATCCGAAGGCATGTTCCGACATGGGCTATCGTGAAGTCAGTCAATAGGACCAGTTTAGCAATGGCTTTAGAAACTAATTTGTAATGCCTATTGTACCTATCAGCGTTTTTACCGTCATTGAAAGCATGTGAAAGCCTTTGTGAATAAAGTTGGGGTCATTGGGTCAAGATGTTGATTACCGGTTGAGTCGATGATCCAGAATGACTCCCTATTATTATGGTCCACTTGGATTTCAGATGATCCTTGGGCTACTCGTATACGCTTTCTTTGTCTCGCGAACGTCATCGAGTGACGACTCTATTGAGTAATAGATTTAATGACTGTGACCGAATCGGGAATATTAGTCATTATGTAATATCGATTAAAGATTTGCACAATGAATATTTAATTAAAGAGATTGTAAATTTAATTATAATCTAATTCTTAATGAGCACGGTACAATGATTATGTAGATTAAAAAAATGAGTATCATTATTAAATAAATGAAAAATCATTGTCTTTGGGTGTTTTTATAGGTGTTACAGTAACACGTGAACCTTGACCGCCAGACTCCTGAAAAGAAATTTAAAAAAATAAATAAAAAAACAACTCGATAGTCAATACGAAAATTCAGATTCGTTAAACGGAGCAGTTCGCGTCCGTACGTATCCCTAAGGATGCAGGTTAGGTCAGGTCAGGTCAGCTGAGGTCAGATCAGGAAATCCATCTACCAGATAAAAAGATAAAAAGATAAAAAGATTCCACGTAGTATAGGGCCTAGTGAGGGGAGGGTGGCTTTTGATTTTTGAGGTATCGTAGGCGGAGCGAAAAATCGTTGGCTCAGCTTTAACCCTCTTTGTCTTGTCTTTGACGTTTTCATGCCCTTTGACCCTTGGAGTCTCTGAACTACCCCTACGCCACCCCCTCAGCACCTCATGGCAAAGCAAGGGTAGGATGTAGAGAGCACCCCAGCAAGAACTCACGGCATAATTAAAAGTTTCCATCCCAAGGTGAATGCGTGATTAAAAGCCCGATCTCTTGGCGTCCATGTGTGACCTCCTGTACCCGCGACCCCCTTTGTAGCCTAGGTATTTTTCTTTGACTACGTTTACGCCAGGTTTGCCCGACAGAGTGCGCCAGCGGTGCGTCGATTTAATTAAACTTAATTGAGCCTTGATACGTCCTACGGCTATATATATATTTACCGTCGGCTTAAAGAGAGAAAGAACTACCAAGGCGTACCAATTTCAAAATTTTCAAAGAATACACACCAAAATTTTCCCAGATCCTTACAAATTATGAAGTTTATTTTAATCCGGTTGGTATCGAACCGAAGTCCCCAGTCCAATTATTATGGAAATTCTAAAATTCGTCTCAGCTGTTCGTCGGACGTCATCATGTTTTATGGACTCTAAGTATATATGTGTATTATTAAATAGGTCTACTCGGTATGTCGTTATATACTGGGTAGACCCGAAGTTATAATGACTACTGGAATACTATCTGGCATATTAAACGGGACTGACTAGTATTCATTTATTATTGCGATCCGACCCTCAACGCTAGTCTGGATTATACGTTGCTGCCAGGATGCCAAGGTAATATCTTCTGGGTCCACGGTTTCCCTTAGTTATGTTTTGCTTTGTAGTATATACTATAGTGTGTATTAGTGTGCTGGATGTATATATATATATATATATAGTGTATTGTACGCTGGACCACACTATCATCCACCTAAGATCTTAATCCCGCGTCATACCATTGTACCATTACAGTATTAAACCTGAATACAGTATATATTTTTTTTTCTTTTTTTTTT